>JAVFHW010073806.1:18827-34202 GCA_032159205.1 Eurystomus glaucurus suahelicus | reverse complement strand
CTGTGAGGGTTACAGAGCACTGGAACGGGCTTCCCAGGGAGGTTGTGGAGTTTCCTTCTCTGGAGACTTTCAAGATCCATCTGGATGCATTCCTGTGTAACCTGCCCTAGGTTCCATGATCCTGCTTGGCAGGGGGGGTTGGACTTGATGATCTCCAGAGGTCCCTTTCAACCCCTAACGTTCTATGATTCTATGATCAGGGGAATGGAGCATCTCTCATATGAAGACAGGCTGAGGGAGTTGGGGCTGTTCAGCTTGGAGAAGAGAAGGCTCCGGGGGGACCTTATACTGACCTTCCAGTACCTGAAGGGGGCCTACAGGAAGGCAGGGGAAGGTCTGTTCACAAGGGTTTGTAGTGATAGGACAAGGAGTAATGGTTTTACACTAGGATTTAGGTTGGATATTAGAAAAAAGTTCTTTAGCATGAGGGTCATAGAGCACTGGAATGGGCTGCCCAGAGAGGTGGTGAAGGCCCCATCCCTGGAGTCATTCAAGGTCAGGCTTGATGAGGCTCTGAGTAACCTGACCTAGGTAGATGTCCCTACTTGTGTAGAGAGGTTGGACTAGATGACCTTTGGAGGTCCCTTCCAACCTGAAACATTCTATGATTCTATGACACTTTCCTATTGGATTCATTAAAATATAAGTGCATATAAATTTCGTAATGCCTCTCAGTTTGCCAATATTTGAGTCTTCTGAAGGATAGACTCTGATTTCATTCATCAAGCAAAAATAATTTTATTGAACCTAATGTAAAAGTTCTCTGAAAGAAACTCCATATTCACAGTTGCTAAAATTCATCCTCTTCATTAATACTAATGGAGCAAGGCTGATAAGACCTGAAACTTTGCTTAATTTTAGCAAGAACAGTGTCAGTGTAGTGAAAACTATCACTTTAAACTACCTGAGGATATTTATTCTCTTTTGCTGATATCTTCATGGATATCTCGGGGGTGAGGGGGGGTGGGTCCTGAAATTTTGAATTTGCGACTGTAGCTTAGTTTGCATTCATGGACCAATGGTTTATTGACAAATCGCTACAGCCAGAATGGCAGACTGTGTAATGCCAAATACCTCCTGAAACTTGTTTCCTGAAGGTGCAAAGGCAGCGTAGTTCAGAAGGAGGTGCGTGAGGACTGTACAACCCCCAGGGTGACAGCCAAGCTCTCAGGACATGTGGAGATCACTCTGGGAGCACAGTCCCTCTCAGCACACCCTCCAAGACAGGCCTTGCACAGGGCTGTCCATACTATGGCCAGGGCAAGGGTCACTACCTAGCTCCTTTGCAGCACCAGTTTCTCAGCAGGTTTCCAACCCATGGGACAAAATAGTGTCAACTCACTGCCCCTGCCTCATAGGGCTGACAAGCCAACAGTGGCTCCACAAGGAGCAGACCCTGTCCCCCGCCCTCCAGCTAGCAACTTAAGCTGCTCCTCTGCAGTAACAAAAGCTCAGGTTCAAAACTTAAAGGAACCTGTCAGGTTATAAGCTTGAGGCCATTTATTTGTGGAAGCCTTCCTACATCTTCCAGGAAAACTAGCTAAACAGTCCTGTTAGGTCAAAATGAGGACCAGCCTACCTAACCCAATTCTGGTGTCTTATGTGTCTGTAAGCCGAGCATAGTGCCTCTCCCTTCTACTCCTGTCTAGACATGGCAACCAAAAGCTGAGGACCTTGCTACTGTCATTTACAAAACCACAATGTAAGACACATTTTTAGGGGTCAAAAAGATGACCTGAGGTGACTTACACATGACTTGAACCATGCAGTCTCATATTTTTTTTATGACTAATTTTCCATTGCTTAGTATTATCTATGCAATGTCTCTTATTATATGTGAATGTAGTTGGTAGGATACAGGGAGTACACTTACAAGTCACTGCATTACTGCCACCAAAGCATCTCTCATGTGCGTGTTGTGGACCACTCCTGAACACAAAAATCTGAAATAAGTGATTTTCTGAAATCCCTCTCTGTGCCTCAACAAGGAGCAATCCCATTTCTATTTGCTCTGACCTATATGAGTCACCAGGCAAGCAGATCCAAGGTCCTTGGCTCTATCTATTAATTTAAATGCTAGCCTAGCATTTTTTATTGTCCTAAGGTATTTTTCTGCTGTTCTATTAGTCCTCAAGCCAGGCACTTTCTGGTTTTGAGCTTTTATAATAATGAATTCATTACAGTTTATATGGCCTACTCTGTTGCTTGGAGACAAATGTCTATTAAAGCACAACTGGAGGTGTTTTCTTCAGTTATGCCTCCCCCACCTGGCTCCTCTCTTATTCCTATTCAAGGATAGCCATAAGCAGTCTGTATGACCAAAGAATTTAGGGTGCTGTTTGGTCATGGTTCCTCCTCTTGGGCACCCTTGGGGCTTGTTTCTGCTTTCCCCTGATCTCATGGAAAGATCATAGAATCATATACTCATTTAGGTTGGAAAAGACCTTTAAGATCATCCAGTCCAACCATAATCCAGCACTGTCAAGTCTACCAGTAAACCATGTCCCTTAAGCACCACATCTACACAACTTTTGAATACCTCCAGGGATGGTGGCTCAACCACTTCCCTGGGGAGCTGGTTCTAATGCTTGACAACAATTTTGGTGAAGAAATTTTTCCTAATATCCAACCCAAACCTCCACTGCTGCAACTTGAGGCCATTTCCTCTTCTTCTATCCCTTTTTACTTGGAAAAAGAGAAAAGACACCAACATCCATGTCACTACAACCTCCTTTCAGGTAATTTAGAGAGCGCTAAGGTCTTCCCTTAGCCTCCTGCTCTCCAAGCTAAACAATCCCAGTTCCCTCAGCTGCTCCTTATAGACTTATTCATAGACCCTTCACCAGCTTCATTCTCTTCTTTGGTCATGCTCCATCACCTCATTGTCCTTCTTGTAGTGAGGGGCCCAACAATGAATCCAGTACTCAAGATGCAGCCTCACCAGTGCCAAGTACAGGGTGACAACCACTCCCCTAGTCCTGCTACCCACATTGTTGCTGATAGAAGCCAGGATGCTGTTGGCCTTCCTAGCCACGTGTGCACACTGCTGGCTCATAGTCAGCTGGCTGTCAAACAATACTCCCAGATCCCTTTCTGCTGGGCAGCTTTCCAGTCACTCTTCCCCAAGCCTGGAGCATTACATGGGATTGTGACTGAAGTGTAGGACTTGGCACTTGACCTCATAACATTGCCCTCAGCCCATCAACCCAGCCTGTCCAGATTCCTCTGTATAGTCTTCCTACTATCAAGCAGATCAACAACCCTGCCCAACTTGTTGTCATCTGAAAACTTACAGAGGGTGCACTTGATACCCTTGTCCAGATCACTGGTAAAAGATAATAAGCAAAACTGCCTCCAATATTAAGCCCTGTGGAACACCACTTGTGACTGGCAGCCAACTGGATTGTACTCCATTCACTACCACTCTTTGGGTCTAACCATCAAGCTAGCTTTTTACTCGGTGAAAAGTGTACCCATCCAAGCTGTGAGTGGCCAGTTTCTCCAGGAGAATGCTGTGGGAAATGATGTCAAAGGCTTTACTAGACTGACGTGCCTGCAGTTCTCCAGATCCTCCTTCGGTCCTTCTTGTAGATGGGCATCACTTTTGCTAACCTTCAGTCATCTGGAACATCCCTGGTTAGCCAGGACTGCTGAGAAATGATGGAAAGTGACTTTGTGAGCACTTCTGCCAGATCCCTCAGTACCCTTGGGTGGATCCCACCTGCCCTCATAAACTTGTGTGTGTCTAAGTGGCACAGGAGGTCACTAACCATTTCCTGTTGGGTTATGGGGGCTTCATTCTGCTCCCTGACACTGTCTTCCAGCTCAGGAGGCTGGGTACCCCAAGAACAACTGATCTTAGCCTTTTCCTCAGCCTTTGTCATTGTGTTTCTCCATACACCCATGGAGATGCTCCTTAGCCCTCCTTTTGTTGCTAAAGTATTTATAGAAACATTTTTACTGTTTTTTATGGCAGTAGCCAGATTATATTCTAACTGGGCTTTGTCCCCTCTCCGTTTCTCTCTCCATAACCTCACGACATCCTTGTAGTCTTCCTGAGTTGCCGGCTCCTTCTTCCAAAGGTCACAAAGTCTCTATTTATTCCTGAGTTCCAGCCAAAGCTCTCTGCTCCTCCAGGCCACTGTCTTCCACACTGGCTAACCTTTTGACACATGGGGTTGGTCTGCTCCTGTAACTTTAAGACTTCCTTCTTGAAGAATGTCGAGCCTTCCTGGACTTCTTTGCCCTTCAGGACTGCTTCCCATAAGACTCTGCCAACCAGGTTCCTAAACAAGCCAAAATCCACCCCCTAGAAGTCCAACGTGGTAGTTATGCTGACTCCGCTCCTTACTGCTCTGAGAATCAAAAACTCTATCATTTTGTGCTTGATTTTCCTTGAGATGCTTTCCTAAGCTTATATAATCACGCAGGCTCAGCCATTTGAGCTACAGTGTTTCAGGTCTATCTTGCTAGGTAATTTCACTACCTTTGGAAATCACTCCCCAGTCCCAAATGGGTTAGGGTGTTTAATATTTGGGGGCTTCGATTTGTTTAGATACATACTTGGGCACATGGTCAGAATGAGATGAAGCAGTAATATGAGTTACTATGCTGAGGAAGGTGGGGATTATACCACAGTTCAGAGAAGGAACTTCAGACTGATAACTGTGTTTTCACAAGGGGAGTTGCTGGCTTGCTCCAGTGGTCACATTGCTGTGTCATGTTGTGTTCTGGGGCAAATACTCTCTTGGATTTTAGATATTAATTGTGTTTTGTTCTACGGTATTTCTTTAAATGTAAATTATAAAAAAAAAAAAGAGCAGTGTCTATCTCATATTTACCTTTGTTCTACAATCTTAAACGTAACACAGATGTATGTCAGCAATATAAATTAATGTTTTCTTATTCTTCTCTTCAGCGGCATTTGGTGTGGCATTTCATTTGGAAAAATGGCTTCATTCATTTGTATTTGGGCACAATATTGTCATCAGTTTAACCTGTTCTCATAATAAGCAACATTTGTTATCCTCCTGACCTCCCCTTCTTCTCAAAACTATGAATATGCAAAACTTAATGTTGTTATCTCAAATGGGTGTAATTTGCTCCAGTGTGGCTGTGTAGCTGAAAAGGTATGTACAAGAAAAAGAAGAGGATCCAGCATGTCTCTTCTTTTTACATAAGCCATAGCACGAAATAACATGAAATATTCAAGCAGCAACTACATTAAAAGAAAATTACACCACTTGAAATAGCTTTGAAAACATCTTTCAAATTTATTCCTAACGTACTGATATGAACATACATATTATAAAACAACAAATACTAATATTTCAAACTTTTGGAAAGATAAAGTATGCAATTTGAAGCTCTTTGTGTTCTGGGAGAGTTCAAGACAACACACTAAGTACTTTTTAAAAGTACCTTTTTCTAATGTGCAGTGTGGATTTTAAGTGTCTGTGAAAGACCTTGAGATTAATTTTTAAAATAGTGCAATAATAGAGAATTGCATTTCATATTGTAGTTTCACTGTCATTTATTGTTCCTAAAAGTGTTAAAATATGTTGGTGGTCACTTAGTAGTAGTGACTACATGATTGATAAGGCACTTCTTTGGGAGTATGTGAAAGGGCTCATAATCCCCACAGATAAGGAGTTAAATCATCCCTATTCCATGTACATGGCCACAAGCCCAACTAGTCTCTGTCTTCAAAAGGGAGGTCCATACACTATAGCAAAGAGAAGCTATCAAAATAGCACAGATATGTTTCATCAGTCCATTAGCTATGTTAGCGTTTCACAGCAGTGATGGACTGTTCTGATAAACTATTTATAAAGCATCCTCCCACCTGGGGAGTTGAACTCTTTCCCCTGAAGCTGGCATCTTTATTTCTTCACTAACTGCCAAAAGGCTGCCTGTAAGATGGAGGAGTCCACAGGCACGAACTAATGTGCAGGGCTAAGTCCTGCCTTATTTCCTGTATCTCTTTCTACTGAGCACTGTTTCCGTGCTAACCACAGCTTGATTTAAAAATTTCTCTACTGAGATTTTAGAAGATATAAAATTTAAAGCCAGGAGGAAAACAAAATCTTGCGCTTAATCTCACTCACAGTAGTAATTGTCCTATGGGCAGCTCTCCTGTTGATCCTGCAATGAGTCTGACCTGTACACATGTTGCACAGCAGTGAACATATCACACACGACAGTGAGTGAAACACATGTATTTCCAGAAAAATCAAGTCATTTTACCATACATTACAACAAATTCTGTCTTCCAATATTATAGGGAATTAATCTGTGCTTATAAATACTTGTGTGTGCAAAAAAATTACTTACTCTTTATGTCTGTAACACATCAACTGTTTGCTGCACAAAGCTGTTCTATGCACAGTGTAGGCTCTGCAGAGAAAACAGTGATAGCAGCTATCATCCTTCTCTCCAAGGCTTGTTTTATTGTTTGTGGTCATTTAAGCTGAGACACAAGAAGACGCTTCTGCAATATTGTTGTAATCAAGGTGATAGAGAAGAGAGACGCCAAGCTGTGCATTGTAATGTATTCATAAAAACCTAGTGATGCCACTGCTTAGCAGGGCACCAAGACTTGTGCCCTGGTATCAGCTTGAAAATTTCTTTCTTCCAATAATATTGCAAAATGTCGATTTATCAGAATTCAAATATTTTGCCATATAGCAGGAGTAAAGTCAAAGGATTGACAAGTGTAAGTTTAAATAACAGACTGTGGCAATCATTTCTATTGATTGCAAGAACCCTTCAGGATCACTCTTTTAATTTGCACAGCAGTTGTTCCACAGCCTTGAGAATTGTTATGGCAGTATTTCTGTCTGCAATTGAATAGAAAGCATTTGTAGTGGAGAAATACACACACAACACAGCTGATCTTGCACTACTTTTTTTATGGGAATACAAGCACCACTTAAGCATCTCAAAACTCTTCCGAGAAAAATGTGCTCATGTGTCAAAAATCCCACTCATGTGGAGGGTGCAGCTTGGTGCCACTGATACACTAGCACGCCATCTCTAAAGTTCTCTCAAAATGTTTTTTCAGAGAAAAACACAAGTCCTTTACTTAATGCATGCTAGGGAAAAAAAAATCTGAAAGACCAATGGAAAATTTTTATCATGCATCAAAATCAATAATTTTACTTTGATAATTGTAATAGTAGTATAATTGGCAAACATAGGCTGACTTTTCTTCTAAACCTTGGATAATTGAAAAAAGTTTCACATTCAGTCTTTGAAGCCAATGTACTTTTATTTTTTTCTTTTAAAATTTAGCTCTATCTTGAAATTCCCTCTTCTGGTTTAACCACAGGCTAAGATTTTGCATGCTTACCAGCATATACATACTGTATAGTCAGATATGAACTCATTTGGACATTACAAAGCTGAAATTCAGCTTCATCATAAAGACTGCAAAGCTTGGGCAAGATTTGTGGTTCAGGTGTAAATGGGCTGTAACTGTTCAGATTAACAGAATTACTGAGTGTGAAACAGCCATATATATAAGAACTATTCATTTAGAATCATAGAATGGTTTGGGTTGGAATGGACCTTAAAGACTGTCTATTTCCAACCCCCTTGCCATGGGCAGAGGGCACCTTCCAATAGACCAGGTTGCTCAAAGCCTCATCCAACCTGGCTTTGAACACTCCCAGGGAGAGAGCATCCACAACTTCTCTGGGCAACCTGTTCCAGTGTTTCATCACCCTCACAGTAAAGAATTTCTTCCTAATAGCTAATCTATATCTACCCTCGTTCAGTTTGAAACCACTACCTCTCTTCTATCACTGCTCCCAGATAAAGAGTCCCTCTCCATCTTTTCTGTAAGCCCGTATAACGTCCTAGAAGTTTCCCTTAAATACTAGAAGGCCACCATAAGTTCATTCCAGAGGGTACTCTTCTCCAGGCTGAACAACCCCAACTATCTCAGCCTGTCCTTACAGTGATAGTGCTCCAGACCTCTGATAATTTTTGTGGCTCTCCTCTGGATATGGTTGGCTTTCTAGGCTGCAAGGGCACATTACTGGCTCATGTCCAGCTTTTCTTCCATTGGTACCACCAGATCTTTCTCTTCAGGGCTGCTTTCAATACACTTATCACCTAGGCATCCTGTACTTGTGCTTGGGATTTCCCTGGCCCATGTGCGTGACCTTGCACTGGGTATTTTTGAACTTCATGAGCTTCCCACAGGCCCACCTCTCAAGCCTGTCAAAGTCCCTCTGGATGGCATCCCTTCTGCCAGCACGTCAACCACCCCACACACCTTGGTGTCATTCACAAACTTGGTAAAGGTGCACTATGTCACCAGCAAAGATGTCAAATAGCACTTGTCCCAGTACCAACCTGTAATGCACATCACTCATCACTGGCCTCCACTAGGACACTGAGCCATTGACCACAGCTCTTTGAATGCAACCATCCACCCAATTCCTTATCCACTGAGTGGTCCATGCATCAAATCCCTCTCTTTCCATTCTAGAGACAGTGTGAGTCACTGGAACAGGTTGCCCAGGGAAGTTGTGGATGTTCCATCACTGGAAGGCCAGGTTGGATGGAACCTTGAGCAACAAGGTCTAGTTGGACATGTCCCTGACCATGGCAGGGGAGCCGGAGCTAGATGATCTTTAAGGTCCCTTCCAGCCCAAACCATTCTATGATTCTATGATGTCACATGGGATGGTATCAAATGCTTCACACAAGTCCAGCTAGATGACATCAATTGCTCTTTCCTTATCCACCAATGCTGTAAACCCTGTCATAGAAGGCCTGTCATGACTTCTCAAATATGATAGATACTATTTTGCTAACTTAATCTGCTGGTTCCCTCAGGGCCTGTTGATGTACCTCATCAGATCTCATGGACTTTTGCAACTTCAGATTCCTTAGGTGGTCTCAAACCCGATCTTCCCCTGCAGTGGGTAGTTTCAGTATACTTTCTTTTGAAAGTCTTGTCAGCTCAATCCTACATGAGTTGTAATGGGGAACTAATGCAAATTAAGTTCAAAGAGGAGGTTAGAGAGCAAGAAAGGGCCTGGATGGGCAGCCTCTGAGTTCTGACAAGGCTAAGACAATTCTAGATTGAATAGCTGTAAATATGCATGCCCATGCTGTGAATGGGTAATGTTTTCCAAAGAACTTTCACTGGTAAGTCACTTTCCTTTTAGCTTTTTCACCTAGTTGTATGGAGAATAAAACTTCTTTGTCCCTCACCCCAGTAAAATGTACTCTCACTAACACAGTACATTCATGTAGGCAAAGTGAACTGATTCTAATATATTGACTTTATATCTGAATGGCCTAGAAAGACTCTGACAGACATGGTATATATACTCTTTGTTCTCTGTAACACTATTACTTTTCTCTTGCTAGTTGCATCCAATTCTGTGCATCTTTCAACTCACAGAATGAGCTTTCGATTTTGCCACAATTCCTTTTCTATCACTAATAACTGTAGGCATATTTTTTCTGTCTTTAAATGAAGGTCCTTTTAATGCCCTTGAACAATCCTTGGTGTAAGCAGAACAGCAATGTGAATCAAAAATAAATGTCTCCAGTGCTGTAAAGTGTGTATACTGGAAGAAAAATGTTATGGAGTAAATAGAACATACAAAGTAATATTTTGCATAAAATCATAACTATAAATAATATCAATGCATTTATATAAAAATTAATCTAACATTAAATGTTCAATATATGAATAGTGCATATTACATACTAATTACATAACAATATAATTAACAATTAATTGAAATGGCTATATTAGTTAACACTTAGTATGTGTATCAGGCAGTTAGTGTTAGCAGCATTTTTTGATAACAGATGGTATGCAATGGTCTGGGTCTCTTGTTTGTTTATAATATTGACTACTTTCTCTGATTTTATTGCTCTGAATAGTAAAAGTTAAGAAGCAGCAGAAATGCCAGAATTAAGTCTGTCGGTTTAACCTTTATGTTGCCCAGTGTTTGTACTATAGTGTTATAAAATGGAATTTGGCAAAGCACAAGCACCACTGTTAATCAGCTGAACAAGTCACTTGAACCTTATCCTTAGTCCTCCAGAAAACATCCTTCAGTGTTGTCAATGGAAAGTGCAGTGTAGATGAGATAATGTTAGAATATTTATTTAATTCCCTTCACTCATCATGTGACGTCGTCTAGCTTATTGCTTGCAACCTGAAGCTTGTATCCACAATGAAATAAGTTCTTTTCTCTTCGGTTTCTCTCTCATGCTTGCTACCATAGGATCAGAGTAGCCTACAAACACAGATGAGTTGGTCATAGCCGCTACCTGAAACGGTATTGTAAGTTTCATTAATATTTCTTCCAGTATTTACAGAAGCAATCTCTAAACTGAGTGCTTCATTACCTGTGTACTTCACTGGAGATGCTCAAAACCTGTCCTACAGCTACAGTCACTCACGGCATCTTGCTGGCTTCAGCTGTACTGACTTGTCAGCATCTATGATATCAGACTCTGGCTGTCTTGAGCTGGGGACCCAGCAAACAGGGAACATATCATTAGCAGTCCAGTGTGGTTGTTTTCTTAGTATAAAATGAAAATCCACAAAGCTTCAGTCTGGAATCAACTTGCACCACAGTCTGCACTAATCCTCACTCTACTAAGTTTATAGCTATTTGTTTAAATTCTTTTTGTTAACCTCATCCTTTGAAATAATACATGTGGTACTTTATTTTATATATACATAAGCTTTAGAGTGAAAATAGTAGTGTAATCCCTTCCAAGGGACAGGGTGTGCCGGTCAAGTTGAATTCTTTATATCTGTGCCCCAGTAAATGTCAATATGTCAGTCTTCTCAAGTGTAATACCAAGAAGTCTCACAGGAAACTCTAGAGAGTTGCTGTGATTAACATCTGTTTATTTATAATGTGAACATATGTCAAGAAACATCTTTGAATAAAGATTTGTTTCTGGACTAAACCAATGTGAAGAGTCAGAACTTTTGCCATTTTCTATTAAAGGAACTATTAATTTGCACCTAGGCTGTAACGTATCACCGCCATAGAAAATGTGCTTGATTATAAAAGATAGAATAATAGAATCATAGAATCATTATGGTTGGAAAGGACCACCAGGATCATCAAGTCCAACCTTCCTCCTAACATCTCTCTAACCACTAGACCACAGCCTCAAGTGCTACATCCACTCATTTTTTAAAAACCTCCAGGGATGGTGACTCCACCACCTCCCTGGGCAGCCTGTTCCAGTGCCCAACCACTCTCTCAGTAAAGAATTTCTTCCTAATATCTAATCTAAACCTCCCCTGACACAACTTGAGGCCATTTCCTCTCATTCTATCACTAGTAATCTGGGAGAGGAGACCAACACCAGCCTCACTACAACCTCCTTTTAGGTAGCTGTAGAGAGCAATGAGGTCTCCTCTCAGTCTCCTCTTCTCTAGACTAAACAACCCCTGTTCCCTCAGCCGCTTGTCATAAGGCATGCTTTCCAGACCTCTCACCAGCTTTGTTGCCCTTCTCTGGACCTGCTCCAGCACCTCAATGTCCTTCTTGTACTGTGGTGCCCAGAACTGGTTTTCTTATGGGACAGGTCTAACAGGTAAGGAACTTTGTTTCGCATCCTTTTTACTTTGAAAATTCACTAAACAATCTTTTTAATTTTTCTCCTTCAATAATGGTAGTATTTTAGGATTTTCTCCAGGGTTTTATTCTTGGTTTTACTTGAGTATTTTTTTTTTATTAACATTCTGTCTACCCTCATGGTAGTTTTTTTCTGTTAGCCTGAAAAGTTCTAGTTCATATTTCTGAAAACAGCCAACTATTATCTGGATTATAGATTAATTATGTGACATACAGAAGAACTGTTTATGTATGGTATGAGCACAGTTCCACTGTTTCTCAGAGCAGTTCATCTCCAAGAGCAGGGTCATCACAGTCATTCAGCAAAAAAATAAAACCAAAAACCCCGGAAGGTACAAACTGGCTTCCAGCAAGCCCGATCAGGTCAGGTGCCTCCTGATCATGTTTTGAAGACCAGGACTGCTGGGGAGTACAGTGTAGAAATACCCACCAGCTGCCAACTCTCTGACTCTCAGAAGCTTTTTAGGTTCAATGGCAACCCCATGTGAACAACTGGATTTGGCTGAACTTGGCACTGTTGAGTCCAGCTACAAGCTAGAAGCTAGGAGAGTAATGAAAGTTACTTCATTGAGTGTCAGCCCAGATATTCCACAGCTGATGCTGAACATGATTCCAAGGGACGGGGCTGGCTGATGTAGGGAACATCAGCTTCTATATCTTTTTCCTCTGAGGACTCATTCCATGTTCCTATTTAGTGTAGCTGCTTTTTAGCACTTTCAGGCTTCCAGGAGGAAGTGCTGCCTTGAATGCAGCACCTGGGCTCATGCTGGGTCTTACATTTGCATTGTGTCGTGCTATGCCAGAGGCAACAAGCCCACCCAGAGCACCAGGGGTAGTACAGAATTACATTGCAGTTCTCCATGCAAGGCAGATGAGGTCAAGGCACATTGTTGTTAAACTACAGCTAATAAAGCCTATTTATTTCCTGGTGGAAATAAAACTGGTGCTTTGCACCACATTGTGTCTTAGTAGCTAACCATCCTTCATGCAGGGAGCTCCTGCTCCCCTTCCTCTTTGATCTGTAGATTACTCTACTCTGCATAATCTGAATTCAGGTGTCTAATTTAGGTGCTAAGAATCACCATCCAAACATATCTACATTCCTCTGGAGGCTGTTACACACAATTTAGGCTCTTGAATTTAGGTGTTGTGTATCAATCAATCAAAGTAATTGAAAGTAGGTGGTTTATGTGGCTAGCAGAATGGGGTTCAAATCACAGTATGCTCTTGTATCCTACCGCCCAGGAAATTGCTTCAGAAATAATTATCTGAAAGTTATTGTTAGGAAAAAATGGAATGTTGAAATAAATTTTCAGCTCACTGTTCTCCTTACTAGAGCTGTTCTTCAGTTCAAAGTAAACAGAAGTAGAAATAGTTTATAACTACCAAAGAATTCAATGTGGGCAGGCTTCTCTGTGAGAGAAGTCCTCTCTTGGCATCTGTTAACAAAAAGGGGAAGTGAACAGCCGCACCAGACATCAGTTGCGTGCCAGGTGTGCAATAACTTAGGATACTTTTATTAGAGAAAAAACAAATTATGAAATGTTTGAAGGACAGCAACTCACGTCTGGAAACTTACAGAACCTAAACCTTTGACAAATATTCCCTTAGAAAAATGTTATCCTGACTTCAGCTGCAGCCAGCAATGTTAGGGTGAAAGAGCTTGAGACGAGAAAAAATCATGGTCAATATAGCCCGTTGTTGAAGTAAAGAGCAAGTTTACATTCCCTCTAAGACTGAAGCACAGTAGTAGTCTCCTGGAGGGCCTAGAAGAGCTCACATGTTAAAGATCAACTGCGCCTAGGGAAGTGCTATGGTAATGATGACAGATATGGGTAGCAAGACAGCAAGAGCAGTGGTAGAGCTCTTGGCAGTACAAATAACAAAAGCAGCCTTTTACCCAGCAATACATTCTCTGGAGTGCCACATACTTCAGCAACTGATTATTTCAGATACCTCTTAGCTGGGATAAGGAGGTTAGACTACATTTGGACTGCTGCCCTGAACCTGTGAGAAGGTTAGTAATCTTGCCTGCTGTGAACTTACTATGTAGATTTATGTTTTTTTATCTGTTACTGGTTTAGTGCTTTACTAGGTTTCTTTATCCTCCTGTCAAAGGTAGGTTCGTTCAAATCACTTTGACCAGTGCAGGTACTCCTCACTGTGCCTTATTTGGTTCTTCAGGTTTCTGAGAGGGAATCTTAAAGCACAGTTTCTTAAGCTTTCAGAAGGCACTGGGAGAGCTTGTACTGGCTTCTTGTAAGTGTTAATGAACATGGTTAGTTTATGATTGCTATTGCCTAGGCAGCCATAAACTTCCAACCTAGAGTTGAGTTCAACATGTTCTATGCTGGATTTTCTCTGCATTATTATGAATTTTTACTGCATGGGACTTGCACAAAAGGTTTCTCTATTTGCATTTCTTCTCTGAGAAGCTGTGTGCAGTTGCAGCATGTAGTGCTTGTCTAAGCTTTATTTGACATTGTAGTACTTTCCCCTGCATTTGTAAGTGCTTTCCTGGCTCCATCGTTTTGTGGCTGGATCCAGCCCCACTAAAATCAGTGTAAAGGTTTTATGATGGGTGGGATTTGGATCTCATCTTGCAGTCTGGAAACCACTTAGTCACATATACATGAAAAATACAGAGGTGTTTTGAAGTAACTGCACAATGCCTGTTAAGTTAAGCTTAATTATTTTGACAGGGAAACAGATTTCTTTCTGATGAAAGGGTTAAGTAATCCTTTTGCAATACTCCTTTGTGGCTTTTTATGGGGATGTTTTGTATCTCCCCTATGCAAGCTTTCCTGGCTCACTTAATCATTATTTTACATACAGGGATCCTCAAGACATGGACGTGCTCAATGGCAAATGTGCCATGCTTGGATATCCAAACAGATAGCTACAGTAGCATATGGGGGAAATGAAATTCTGAAATATTGAAACAATATGGAGGCAGTAGAAATATTGGACAAGACTGAAAGTTATTAAAATGAATAGAATATTTAGTGAGCACTTTTTAGAGAGTGTGTGCAAAGATACCAAAAGGCAGCATTGTCTTCATTTGCAGTTAAATCCTTGCTATTAGCACCCTTATTACATGGCGCAGCTTATCCGTCTCCCTCCAATAGCAAAGACAGTTGATACAGAAATTCCCACAGGACAAAATCTACTTTCACTCAAGATCATGGGAGGCAGTTCTCGCCCTACAGCATAATAATCTGGTAGTTTTGTCTGTACATGCTGTTGTAGCATCTGATTTCCACTCAAGCGTCCTCAGAAGCAATGGTATAAGGGGAGATAAGTCACTGAATATGGGCATCTGTAAGTGCATTTCAAATCATAGAATCATAGAATGTATTGGGTTGGAAGGGACATCCAAAGGTCATCTAGTCCAATCCCCCTGCAATAAGCAGGGACATCTCTAACCAGATCACGTTGCTCAGAGGCCCATCAAGCCTGACCTTGAATGACTCCAGGGATGAGGCCTCCATCACCTCTCTCAGCAACCTGTTCCAGTGATCAACCACCCTCATATTAAAGAACTTCTTCCTAATGTCCAACCAAAATCTACCCTTTTCTATCTTAAAACCATTGCCTCTTGTACTGTTGCTATAGACCCTTGAGAACAGATCCAACCCCAACTTCCTATAGGCCCTTTTCAGGTATTGGAGGGTTGCTATAAGGTCCTCCCAGAGCCTTCTCTTCTCCAGGCTGAACCGCCCCAACTCTCTCAGCCTGT
>JAVFHW010073806.1:0-18727 GCA_032159205.1 Eurystomus glaucurus suahelicus | reverse complement strand
CATATTAAAGAACTTCTTCCTAATGTCCAACCAAAATCTACCCTTTTATATCTTAAAACCATTGCCTCTTGTACTGTTGCTATAGACCCTTGAGAACAGATCCAACCCCAACTTCCTATAGGCCCTTTTCAGGTATTGGAGGGTTGCTATAAGGTCCTCCCAGAGCCTTCTCTTCTCCAGGCTGAACCGCCCCAACTCTCTCAGCCTGTCTCCATAGGAGAGCTGCTCCAGCCCTCTGATCATCCTTGTGGCTCTCCTCTGGACACGCTGCAACAGGTCCATGTCCTTATTGTGTTGGGGGCTCCAGAGCTGGACACAGTACTCCCGGTGAGGTCTCACCAGGGCAGAGTGGAGGAGCAGAATCACCTCTCTTGATCTGCTGGCCACACTTCTTTTGATGCAGCCCAGGAGGCGATTGGCCTTCTGGGCTGCCATTGCACATTGGTGACTCATATCCAGCTTTTTGTACACTCGCACCCCCAAGCCTTTTTCCACAGGGCTGCTCTCTAGCATGTCTTCTCCAAGCCTGTATTGATAACACTGGTTCTCAGGTGCAGGACCCTGCACTTGGCCTTGTTGAACTTCATGAGGTTCACCTGGGTCCACCTCTCCAGTCTGTCCAGGTCCCTCTGGATGGCATTCTGTCCCTCTGGCATGTCAGCTGCACCACCTAATTTGGTGTCATCAGCAAACTTGCTGAGGATGTACTCAATGCCACTGCCAGTATCATTAACGAAGATATTAAGCAACATTGGCCCCAGCATGGACCCCTGAGGGACACCACTTGTTGCCTTTTTCCATCTGGACACCCAGCCATTGACCACTACTCTCTGGATGCAACCATCCAGCTAATTTCTTACCCACTGAAGAGTCCACAATCTCATGCATATGCTTTTTCATTACATTATTTGCATTGCTTTTCTAGTTTCAGAAGAAGATAGATCTAGATTTGTATGCAAGACCAAGTAAAATGGCTCACTGTCTGTTGTTCCTAAGACAGAAGAAGTTTCTGTTCTTGCAATGCTGTGTTTTCTTGTGGGGCAAAAAGCATATTCCAAAATTAAACCTAGGAGTATCGGAAACCCAGAGCCTGAGAAGATAGTTGGGGCTGTAGATGTAGGGATTTTAGGGAATGAGGCTTTACGAATGTGGGTAGGAGCTGGAGGTAGTTAGTACCAGACCAAAGGAAGATGGGAAGTCTAGAGGTTATGGTATTCAAAGGGGAAGACACATGGGTAGATAAAAGCACCAAGGGAACAATGACAACTGGTAATATAAGTTATAGTCTAGATGGAGCATGCATGTTTTGAAGAAGACATAGTGGAAGGGTTCACAGACAGACCGAGGCTAGGATGAAATGATGAAAGAATGGATAGGAATAAGCATTTTCTCTTACTAGACCACTTACTGTCAAGGAACAGTAACAGAAGAATTTTTTTTTATTTTCCTGTCACTAGCAAGACAGCAAAGCTGATGTGCCCACTGCCCTTCCTCTGCAAAAAAAACTGGACCTCTTGAAACTTGTATTAAGGACTATTCTTCAAATAGAATCTCTCTAGCAACTGAATGCAAGCAGACTGCTTAACAGACTTTTGTGCCCCACCATTTGAAGGTCATTTATCACAAAGTTATGAGATTATTGTTACATTAATCCAGTAGTGAGATTCTGAAAATTAATTTCACTGAGTTGCAAGACTAGGCATTCAAAACTAGAGAAGCTTCAAGTCACAGGATCTGTCTGATATTTCTTCCTGCAGTTTCAATATACATGACATCTGAGTTTGACTTAGAATGAACTTTTAACTTCTCCATAGTGTGGTTTGGTCTTTGAGTGGATTTTTTTGTTTGTTTGTTTGGGGTTGTTTTCTTTTTCTGTCAAAGGCCCTTGGGATTGATGTCTTAAAATAAGCTAAACAATCTCTGTAACATTTTTAACCAATTATAAAAGCTTCTCTTGTATGTGCCATCCAAGAAAAACCCAAATGCCAAACATTGCAACATTCAGTCAAGTGCTTTCTCTTGCACACAACTTTATGTCTCTTCCAGCCAAGATCTTACAGGTTTACTTACTGAATTTATTGAACTAAAGGCATTTTGTGCTCTAAACATTACTGTTCATCCTGAGCAGAAATATTCAACATGGGCACCTGTAAAGGAGAAGTTACTGTACCACTGTATTTTTGATTGATGGTATTTGCAATAGGAAATGCATAAAACCTCTGACAACTGTCAAAAAAAAAAACAGTTTGCCCCATCTTGGTCTTATGATCAGAAATAAACCAGTTCCAATATCTTTTTTTAATCAGGAAAGATTACTATGGTCCAGTCATGAGACCAATGCTATTGCTACCTTGGAAATTATTACAGCAATAGTTTTCAGTGGTGATGTAGCACCATGAGGCTGGGTGTTCCTGTGTGAGTCCTCAGGCTGCAGCCCTGAAACATCTGTCTTGCCTCTGTTCTCTCAAAATCCTCTTCAGAAGGGGGGAATAAAATGGTGAAATTATGAAAACTACTGCTGTACCCCCAAATGGTTTATGGCCTAATTCTAGTTTACAGTGTGGTACAATTTGAATGGCCAATATTATGTCTTGCGGACTATAAATGTTAAGCAATTGGTTTTCAAGTTATGCTAGAGGTTGCCTGTGACTTTAACCTAGAGTCTTCAGCTGCTGTTTTAGGGTCCGCTTGTCTTTACAAATTCTGCCTGTATATTTATTCATCCATTTCCAGTTACTCATTGATTTATAACGACAGTGCAGTGGGAGTAACTGTACCTCACTGCCAAGTGCTTCTTGTTTGCTTGGAGCCCAACCAATTGTAAAAGAAAACAACCCAGCAGAATCACAATCCTCCCTTTTTGTCCTTTCTCAAATGATGCACTGATTGTGCCTCTAACTTCTTTTGGAATGAACTGCACCCTCTTGGCCTTTTACCAATATATACAAGGGAAAAAAACTATTTCTTCAGAGTACAAAATATGTCAGCTGCCACTTGAAACCAAGTACTCCTGGTTTTTCTTCCCCCGAAAGAGGAAGTGGAAATACTAATAGGAAAAACTACACCTTCATTCATGTCCTAGGCTGCAAAATCCTCATGCCCAAGTCCCTGAATCGCTATTTCCTCTGCAGTTTTCAATGAGAAATTCAGGACAGGATCTAACTCATATTTAGATGTTGTAGTTTCTGCAGTTATCAAGAGTCTCTCAACCAGCAGTGGGGATAGACAAACGTGTCCAGAGGGTAACTCTTCTTAAGACTCATCCTCTGGAGTCCTCAGTTTCCATCTACAAGCAGAGAAAAAGCACTTTGCTGCATTGGAAATATATTCTGAGGATAAATGCTTTGAAGAATGTAAGGCATTTGCACTTTGACACTACAGCTGTGTCAGTGCTGGAGACAGACCCCATTATGAAGGCATTGCAGCAAAAATGGTCAGAAAACTTACCGTATCAGGGTAACTGTGTGATAGGAAATGGAGTTTCGCTTGCTTGTGCTTCTGAAATTTCCTTAGTCATTTGTGATAACTGAAGATACAGAGACTGTGAGGACAGTACTTCCTTCTGATAGAGAACTGAGAGCGTATTTGTTCTCTGAGATGAGCAAAACTTTAAAAGGGAGATTAATTCAAGCAGAACACTAAAAGGGAAAATGAATGGTGGTGCCAACTGATAATAGACACTAATGAGGGTCTACCGCAATAAGTAAGCTGAGTAGGAAGCAAGCATTACTGTAGAGCAAACCACTCTTCACCACAAAGACAAGTACATCCCTGTGTAATGGTGTGACTCTCAGAGGAATCTGGAGGGAATGTAGTCTTTGAAGATTGCCTAAGAAGTAAGTGCTGAAAGCTCACAGGCTGACTTAATTAAAGCAAGTCACTCATTAACACCTCCTCCTCATCCCAAGTGCTTTGTACCTCAGGCTATCTCACCTCTCTGGACACAGAAGCCTTTTCTGTATAATTCTGTTAATGATGAGTGATCTTCTACCATAAGATCATACTACTATCTTAAACTACTGTGTTGGTTTAGCAAGAGCTGCGGCTGCGGGGTGGCCGGAGCCACGTGGCCATGCCACTCCCCGCCCCCTCCCTTCTGCTGCGGGTTGCAGACAGAGAAAGAAAAAAAAAAAAAGGTTTAAAAGTGCCTTTTAGAATCGAGATAAGGAAGGTTTAATATATATATAAGAAAACAACATGTAATAAGCACTTGCAGTTAAAAAAAAACAACAGTAACAGTGAGAAAGGAGCAATACAAAAAAAAATTGATACCAGACAACAGTGTGAGGGAGCAAGCTCACTGAAAACAGCCAAACGGGAACTGCCCCCCCACCGGAACTGGCCCCAGGGCGTGACGTCAGCATGGTATAGAATAACCTGGCTCCACTAAAATTAACCCTTTCCTAGCCAAACCAGGACACTACAATCAGAAAGCCATTTATGCCTCACTTCTATGCCAGTGTTGGACTATTTTTTTGTGTGGTTTACGGGTTTTGGTTGGTTTGTTTGGTTTTCTTCAAGGCAAGGACAGGATCTGGGTTATGGAGCCTTGTATTCATTTTCATTGCCCATTGTGCTTCACTCCATGAATCATAGAATCATAGAATAGTTTGGGTTGGAAAGGACCTCAAAGATCATCTAGTTGCAAGCCCCCTCCCATGGCAAGGACACCTCCCATGAGACCAGGTTGCTCAAGGCCCCACCCAACCTGGCCTTGAACACCTCCAGGGATGGAGTATCCACAATCCCCCTGGACACCTGTTCCAGTGCCTCACCACCCTCGGGGTAAGGAATCTCTTTCTAATTTCCAATCTAAATCTACTGTTTTCCAGTTTGAACTCATTGCTCCTCACCCTATCACTACAGGACTTTGTGAAAAGTGTCTCCCCAGCCTTCTTGTAAGCCCCCTTCAGACACTGGAAGGCTGCGATAAGGTCTCCCTGGAGCCTTCTCTTCTCCAGGCTGAACAAGCCCAACTCTCTCAGCCTATCTTAGAATCATAGAATCATTCAGGTTGGAAAAGACCCTTGGGATCATCGAGTACAACTATCAACCCTACTCTACAAGTTCTCCCCTAAACCATATCCCCCAACACCACATCTAAACAACCCTTAAACACATCCAGGGATGCTGACTCAACCACCTCCCTGGGCAGTTTATTCCAGTATCTGACTACTCTTTCCATGAAAATTTTTTTCCTAATGTCCAGTCTAAACCTACCCTATTGCAGCTTGAAGCCATTCCCTCTCGTTCTGCCGCAAATTACCTGTGAGACCAGCACCAAGCTCTCTACAATCTCCTTTCAGGTAGTTCTAGAGAGTGATGAGGTCTCCCCTTAGCCTTCTCTTCCTCAAACTAAACAGTCCCAGCTCCTTCAATTGCTCTTCATGGAAGAGGAGTTCCAGCCCTCTAATCATCTTTGTAGCCCTGCTCTGTGCCCTCTCCAACAGGTCCATGTCCTTCTTGTGTTGGGATCTCCAGGGCTTCTACTCTACATAGAGAGATTCAAAGACCTGTCTGCTCAGGGAGGATGGAAACCTCTTCTGCACTCACAAAGCAATTCAGCTCTGAATAGCAGCATCCTACAGTGAAACACTGTATTTCCTCTAAAGCTCAAATGCTGGTGAAATATAACTAGCCAGAGCAAAATGCTGTTAGTGGTGATGTGGGGCATGAGTGTGATAGGAAACACTTCCTGAATTACCTAAGCCCTGGGAAAGGAGGAGGGTGAACTGAATCACTGGAGCTGGCAGAGCCAAATCCAAAGATGATGTTTGTCAAGGTTAAACAGTGTGTGTCCCTCCTGCTCCTGCTCCCCTCACTCCCACCTCTCTAAGGCTGCCTGCTTTGCCAGGGGAAATCACCGTATTCACCATTCCCTCACAGCTGTCAGAGATGCTGTAGGACCATAGTGTGGAATTGCTTCTGGTAGGGAAAAATAGGAAGACAATCAACAGCTGGCTAGTTGGAGGGACAAGGCCCTCATTTAAATGACCTTGAGGTGCCTTGGTCACAAGGCAGAGTCTGGCAGAGAGGCCCTCATGCTACACCCAGTCTCTGGCCAGACCGTGATCAGAGGTCATGCCAGAAACCCTGCTGACCTGGGAGCTCTGCTGGTGTTTATCACTCATGCAAACAGTACACTTGCCAGCCCAATGAATTAAGTAGCTATGGGGTGAAGTTGCAACACATGAGGCTTATTAACTTATTGTGAAATAAGCAGAATGTTATGGAATAGCACAGATTATCAGAAAAGGATACACAGGACCAACATCCCCTTTGTACCTGCAGGCAGGACTACCAGGTCATGGCATAACTTCAGCAAGTCTTGCTGCTTCCAATGCTTAGAGGTACCTAACTGCTCTAAATGCCTTGTTATTTAACCACTTTCAAGCCCCTGATTTGCTTGAGCCCTAGCTGTAGGGCCAATTTTGATGCTTATGAAGTAAAGGAAGGAAAAGAATGAGTACTGTGATGGTTAGAGCAGCATTTCATGTCTGTTGTGCCAAGCTGCATTTCACATTCAATACAGATTTATTGGGTTCTGCTTTTAGAGCAGAAGATGGGAGTCTCATCCTTCTCTAGGATGAAGGTTTGGTTTAAAAAAAGGTAACAAAATCTTTACATTAATAGCTGGAAGTCAGCCATTCTGCACTCTCAGCAGCCTATAAATGGCCAGGACATGGATAAATAAATAGCTAGCATGCAGAAACAATGGAAGCATTTCTCTTATTAGCTCAAGGCATTAAAAGATGTGTTGTTAGGCCTGACTATGGGAACTTGAGGGCTTTTTTTTTTTTTTTAATTCTAAGGAAATATAAGAGGCCATTTAGGGATGGGGAGAAGAATAGCTAGATACTTTAAAAGGGAGTTGAAAAGCAGTAGGAGATATATTAGCATAGCAAAGGAAATTTCCAAGTGCAACGTCCAGAGGGACTTCCATTATATCTGCAGATACCTAAGTATTTGGGGGAGGTGAGAAGAGGTAGTAACCATGAACTGAGCTGGCAGCATACAGAGGCAGAAAGAACAAAAGCCTGCTCTAGAGAAGATAAATGATACTTTCATATTAAAAATGGGGAGAAAAATCATGACTTTGGAATATAGTGATACAGCACTTACAGGATAAGGCATGAGTGGCACATGACTGAATGCTGTAAAGAGTCTGGGAAACATAGAGAAAAAATGATCTTCCTTATTGAGAGACAAATTGATCCTCTTCTTTTTGAGCAACATAAAGATGAGCCAGCCTATTATAGCAGGAGAAAGGACTAGGTGATTCAGTGCATCTACCCTACTGCTATTAGTAAGAATCAAGTAATTCTTATTTGTTGTAATCAAATGTGATTAGGTAAAAAATGAGCAAACGAGTATACTTCAGGCTTAGCCTGCCAGCATTGGATTTTGATTTAGACTTTATTCTGCAGTTCTATCAGCTTCACATGCCTTGAAAGAGGCCATTTCGGTTTGTGACCCAGAACGCTCTGCAGCCATTTATTACTCCTATTTTAGAAAAAACACAAGGTATATGAAAAAAACACAGCAGCACAACTTTAACTAATAGCATTCATTAGCTCATTCTGCTATTATGAAAGTACAGTTTAACATCAATATTTGGTTTTTGTTTAGTTTAATGACAAATGTGCCCATTAGACTTAACTTTTACTTTTGTAACAGTAATCATGGCCTCCATTTTGCCAGAAAAGAGAGTGTGCTGATTAACACCCCATGGAGTCAGATGGAGATTGTCTAATATACAATATTGTGCGTATCTGTAAACTTAACTCTTCTGTTTGAATAATTCATGACCAAACTGACTTGGAGACTTGACAGATACTACACAAATGTGACTGGCATAAAAGTTTTTGTTTCTTTTTCCTCTAGTCCCGTTGCCCTGTGGTTTCAGAACTCACCACAGTTCTCAGCCCTGCTTTGATCATCCAGACACCAAGTCCATTCCTGGATTTGGTGCTCTCAGACTAGAGGCTCTGGAAATGTTGGCAAGCAAGTACCCTGGTAATTATTTATCTCATTAAGTAAATGTCCCAGTGCTCAGTTTAATAACTTCATGTAGTGGCCCTTCTGCTTGAATGCCGGTGCTGTGTTTTTTGCTGCAGCTGCTGTGGATAGCAAAGCCCTCATGAGGATGTGAATGATCATTCCCTGTGGCATGGCCCTTATTTGAGCCTGGCAGATAAAAAGCCACAACTATTCTAAACAGCTGAGTTCAGAGCAGTATCCCTCACCTAGCACTGAGAATTCACAAATTTTATTTTAATGATATGAATGAACAAGTCAATTCAGAATAGCATTAAAGCTTTGCCTCTAAAAAATATCTTCACTGTCTCTTTTCCTCTAAAATACTTATTCAAATGGATCTTTTGATCATATATCTATAAAAAAACTTGAAAGTTTTTTTATAGGCATAAAATAAATCTTGAAAGCAGGGAAAGGAAGGTGGTTCCCCTCACCATGCAATAGGGAAAGAGTTAACTGACTTCTGATTACAGAAAAGCCCATGAGTCCAAGGTACTGCAATCATGGGTGCAGAAGCAAATAATCAGATCAGTGACCTGATACGAGACTCTCCAGCAAATCTCTGAAATTTATAGTTCCATTACAAGAGTGGGCTGGGAATTATCATAAGCAGCCTGAGCCTCTCTGAAAATATTAAGCTGAACCGAAGCAGAGCTGTGCAGTTGAAAGTGTGCAAGGAGAGAGGTGGGATCTGAGAAGGCTGCAGAGGTTTGGAAATAGTATTAATATATATAAATGTTAATGTTTTCCTTTTACATGTTACAGACTCCCAAAAGGGACGGTTGATGTAGAATGCAGCAGTTGAAAGGGGCAATTGAGAAAACGAGGACAGCTGCTCTAGTATTTTTAATTCCAGCTGTGTACTTCTGAACAGTGATGTCCGAAAGCTGTGTCTTGGTGGGGGGCAGGGGGTTGTGGTTGGAGATCACCAGCTGGGAGAAAAACTCAGAAGTTTACACAAAGCACCATTTAAAAGCTGAGTGCATTTGCTCAAAGCAAGCTTTTTGTTCAGTTACACAGACAGAAAACTGGTAGGTGTTTGGATAGAGTATAATAAAAACCGTCTTGTTTTCACCCTAGTGAGTCTGAAATTATGGAAGAGAGAGACAGCTCAAGGAGGCAGATGACCGTGGCTACATCTGTACTACTAAATGAAACAGAAACAGCCACAGATGGGCAATGCCCACACTACATAGCTTTTGGCCATAGGTTTCCTCTGGGACCCCATCCAGAACTTGTACGGCATAAAGATTATTTCGGTGTGGTAGCTGAAATTACATGAAGGCTCAGGTTTCAGTCTGCCAGACCAGTGTTTTCATAGCATAAAACTGAGGGTATGCATTGAACACCCCTGATGTATACCATGCTGTGTACCTGGGTATTCAGACAGTGCTGGGACAGCACTGGTGGACTGTGTAAGAGCAAGGAGCCAGCTCCAGTGGTTTATATAACTCCATATTGTCTATTGGAAACAGTTTCCAGCCAGTGTTATCCCCCTGGCATGATTTAGGACTTGCTGACTCAGGTCAAAACTGTGCCAAACAGTGTGTTAAGTGATGGGGTGATTTAGGGCCCAGTAAGCAAGCTCATTGCCTGGTCCTGTTTCATTTAGCATTATGGTGTGCCTGTCCACTCCTCATGTGGCATGACTTCTCATCTTCCCCAGCAGCAGTAGCTCCTCTTCCCTCAGCAACCACTAGCTCCATCCAGCACTGTAGTGACTGCAGCTTCCTCTAAAGGAGGGACTAGGGGCAGAAGGATTTACTAGACACAGGACTTCATACACAGACAGGCAAGTATTAGTAAGACAACCTTTGTAAGCAGCAAGAACAGAAATACCAAACACTGAACAGTGTGTTTCACACGTTGAAATGTGTGATCTAGACCATGTAGGCTCTGAGGAGCCTCAGAAGAATCCAAAACAGGGTTGAATTGCTGAGAGCCTCTCAGGAGTCAGGCACCTTGCCTACACTAGGTTCAGCAGATGGACCACACCAGGACTGATGCTTTGTGACTGGGATTTCAGATTTGGTGACTCCAGGGCAGCCAGATCCAATATATGGGAGCCAATCATCTGCATTTTCCCTCTCCAGCTGAAGCTGCAGGCTTGGGACCTTGGGTAGCAAAACTCAGGTGACAACTGATCTTCATGTGGGCAATTTTGGAATAACATTCTCAAAAATTAAGTTAACTGAAAATTTCAAAATGTTTGGGTTTTTGTCCAAATCAAAATAAAGCAAACCAAAGGAACTAAAACATAAAAGTATTTCCATTGAACTGGAAATTCTTCTTTGTGGTTAGCTCAGTAGCAAGATTATTAGAAAAATGAAGTACAAAGCACAACCAGGGGAATCTCCATTCCTACTAGAATCGACTATTCATCAGCCTCCTCCCTGAGAGGGAACAAAACCAGCTTGATAAAAGCAAAGTCAAAGCCAATAAGCAATAAGTAACTATCAATATACCTGGGGAAAGCACTGGGTAGGAGGTGAGTTATTTCAGGTAAAGGAAAACTTTGACACACACAGAAATGTTGGGGGTTTTTTACTGGAGGCCATGAATATATTTAAGCATGATATTAAATGAATCCTTGTAATTGTTAGAGAAGCTGAATTTAAATGTCCTGAATACAAGGTCATGTTGCTTAAGATAGGCTTTGAGAGAGTTCAAGATGTTTAAATGGCACAGTATCTGGAAACAGCGGACTAGATCCCTCCATGTAAGCTGCAGGGAATGTGTTGAAGAGAATCATCCTTCCCTCTCTGCCCATGTAAGTAAGCAGTTGGGAGTCAATGGCGTGTACCAGTATCTCATGACACCTAGCTATCAGGATGTATGTAGGCTCTATACCTTATCTTACGGGTTGGGGATGTTTGTGTTTAATTTTTCAGGAGTTATTCAAAACTTTCTACCCATTTCTGGCTTCGTTGTCTCTGTAAACTTCATTAAAATCAGCAGATGTGGGGAAAAAATAAATTAGTCAGTCCCAACAGATGAGATGGGACTTATGGCCACAACAATATTTTGTTTGAACCACTGAAATACGTACACTCCAAAAACAGTAATCTTACTGTAATAATCTTTGTTCCACCCACCCCAGTCCCTCCTACCCAGCTGTATGTTTCTCTTAATTTCTCCACTGCAGATAAATGGTGGTCCAAGGAGGTCCAAGTCCTGTAGGAAGCTATGAAATCTCAGCACAGAGCTTCCACTTCTTCTGCAGGGTGTCAGAAACAGTGTCTGTGCTCCACAAGTAACAGAAGCTATACTTTCTTATGTGATATGTTTCCAGAATTAAAAACTTCTCTTACCTTTCCCTGCCCTCAGGAAAGTTAAGGGTTTGTTTTGTATTTTAAGTTAAACCTCGAAAATCTAACAGGAATACTCCAGCGGCTCTCCTGTGCAGGCAGGGATTTATCTGGAAGCAAAGAAAGACTCATGTACAATGGAGACATGGCCCCGGCTGTTGGCTAGCTCGTCATGTCAGGGCTATGTCTGCCCCAGGGGTAACAGCTGTAAACTACCACCTCAAAGTTATAATAGTAAAAGATGGAATTCATGAAAATGGAAAACAGCAGGTTTGTGACAGTTTGTTACTGGAGGAAGTGCATCTAAGCATGTTGTGTAATGAGCATACAATAGAGCACACATGAAGCCATGAGCACAATTGCTAGGATGAAAGTCAGTAGTGCTCTTGCTAAACAGCATGCGTGCAAGTATCACAAGTCTCAACATTACATGTCCCTCCTCTTGGCTGTGTCAAATATTTTATGGGATTATTTCTGTACAGGCTATTTCTAGATGTGGCCTGTGTCAGAGGTTTTGGCTGGCTGGATATCTAAGCATCTGTTTACAATCGTCAGGATGGATGGAATGTTATGAAGTACAGTCAAAGGGAACTGGAAAGGACACATCTGCTGGTGTTCCATTTGAGGCTACAACTGTTGTAATTAAAAGTAAAATAAAATGAAAAAACCCACACTAGGTAAATGTCACTGCCATTGTGTAAAACCATTTAAACATTGCATTTGCAAATGACTTTAGGGCTGGTATCTAAACTGCACTGGGCTCAAGTCAACAATGACAAATAAAGCCACAATTCCACTTAAAATTTTTATAAAAGACCTCTTTTCCCTCTTTGGCAGTTTGGTATTTCTGTTCTTGCTGTTCACTTTGTCAATAATATAAAAGTTCTTTAAAAAAAATCTTCAAAGAAAAAGAATAGGAGAAAAGTTACATGCTTAGATTTTATATACAATGTGTCACTGTATGCATCCCTCTGTATCTGCTTGTGATCATTTCAAGTGCATAGAGCAAATTTCAAAAAATTTTTTTCAAAAAGGTAGGGAGTGGAGAGGATTGTGATGAGGCAAGTTAAAAGCATGCGGAAATGCAGGAAATCAGCAAGAGAACTAAGGATATCTAAAATACAACCACAAAAATGACCTTGTTGGAAAAACATAGACTTACGAGTAAGATAACTCACGCAATAGGACTGTCTAATAGTAAAGGTGAAAGCTATGCACCAGTCTTGAACTCCAGACAGAGGAGGAAGTTGGACTCATCAAAAGCTTCTAGATGACAGTGAAAGAACAGAAGGACACAACTGCTACTGTTAGAACAAAGCAGACAAACTGAGAATATCTGACAAATCCTTCAGCACACAGGACCAGAGAGTCAGGAGAGAGTTTAACTACCCAAAGAATAGATAGTTAGGAAAGATAGGAAAGGAAAGCATCAGGACAGAGACTGATTAGCAAGCTCTAAATGAAAAGCAGTGAAGTGAGGAGTGAAATTCTAACTGGTGGAGTGAGTTATTTGAGAATAGGATGATGAAAGGCAACTTGGAGACAGTGATTATGAAATTATAAAGTTCACAATCCCCAGAAAGAAAATAGAGGAAAAAGGAGAAAATAATGGACTCGAAGCAGGCAAAATTCTACCAACTCAAGTCAACAACAAAGTCAAAGGAAAATGTAATTAAGTCATTGTGACAGAAAACATAAGCTATTCCTATCAGAAGGGAAAAGTACTGAGAGATGAGCTTAGGTAAGACAGAAGCTTTTAATTGATCTCAAGCTCACAAAGTTTCACCTGGAAAGTGGAAATCAGATCAAATTCTAAAACATAAAAAATAACAGCACATGCAATCAGAAAACTAAGGCACAAAACTGACAGACAGCTAGAAAACACTTCAGAAGGTAATGTGCATTAATAATAAGGAAGAGCAAGGTAAATGTCATTCGTTTTTCCTGTCTATTTGAGGTAGTGGGGGGAAGGTGATGACATAACTGATGATCCCAAGAAGGTCAGAGTATTTAAAACCCTTTTTGTATGTCAGCTGCAGGCACATAAGTGGCATAACTAACATTCAAGACAAAGGGTTAAGAACTCAGTCTAAACCAGGGAAGAAATAGGACAGGAGACAGTTATGAAATGTTCACAAGTCAGCCACACCAGACAGACTACATCCTGGGATATCCTGAGAATGAGGTGAATTAGTCAGTTTATTACTTGAAAATTCGTGAAAGATGGCTAAGTGATGTAAGACTGTGAAAGTACAAAAATAACAGCTGTCTTTTAGAAAAAGAGGGGAGAGACCTTCATTTACACTTTTCCCAGAGAAGCAGAAAGTCAATGTATTCATTACACAGTCAAATACGTCTTCATTTTATATTAGCTGTAGGTAACGACATGACGGATGCCTTAGAAATGACAGAAAGAAGAGAGTGACACTGCAGGCTGTGGCAGGGTGTTCCTTCATTTTCCTCTCTCACTTTGCCTGTGCCTTCTTACCCTGCATGTATGTTCATATTGATTCCTTGGAGATTAACTCCTTAAAGAAAATGCTATGTTTCCACAGATATTTGTTGGTTACATAATTATTCTACAGAGTTTTGCTCTGTAGCTTTAAAGGAAGTAATCCAGACAACCCACAACCTAAAATTTTCCACATATTCAGAGGTGGAGAGCAGAGCTGCTATTAAATATTGTTTTTATTTTTGCATACAGCAAGCACTGTGCATTCCCTGCTCTTGATACAAGTCTGATCATAGTTGGAATATGCATTTTATTAGTGTGGTTTCTTCTCGTGGCAAGCAATTGTATGCCATAACAGAATAATCTAAATGGTACTTTTTTCTCAAATTCAATTTATGATGGAAATTTAGATTAAAGGAGTGCTTCTATTCTTCCAGCTAGTCTTATTTCTTAGATGAATAGAGAACATTAAGTGGGTGAAGTGAGGAAAGAGGAGGCATTAACCTACACACTGCACAAAATTTTGTCTTGCTCCTACCCTATGAACAGAAATTTTGATGGAAGACAAAATATATGCTTAAAAGATTTATTTACTCCCTATAAAGGTTATTATTAAAGTTTCACACAGCACCAGTGGACTTCTTTTTCCTTAAGTTTTCTAAAGTCATGATATAAAGGGGGAAACACATTCATCTGAATCATTCTCTATCTTATTTCTAAAAGACCAATATGTTTCTTTTTCATCCTTCGTTTTTTTCATTACCATCTACATGAGATCAGTGGAGATTAATTGGAAAAAGATGTTGTATTACTAAAAAAATTAGGATTCATACTCCCTGTGCCTAGAGGCCAGTAACAAGTGAAGTACCACAGGATCAATACTTGTACCTGTCCTGTTTAACATCTGTATCAATGACCTGGAGGAGGTAACATGCACTCTCATCCAGTTTGCAGATAACACCAAACTGGAGGGACTGGTCAATATGCTCAAGGGCAGCGCTGTCTCCCAGGGGGACCTAGACAAGCTGGAGGAATGGGCTGATAGGAACAATGTGAAATTCTGCCAGGACAAATGCAAAATCCTGCCCTGGGAAGAAAGAAGCCCACACAGTGATACAACCTGAGGACTGACTGTGTGGGGAGCAGTCCTTCTGAAAAGGACCTTCTGGACTTGGTAGACAGCAACGTGCTGTGTGCACCGGCAGCAGTGAAGACCAACAGCATCATGGGCTATGTGAACTGGAGCACAGCCAAGAGATCAAGTGAAGTGATTATCCCCCTTCCCTTTGCAGCCATGAGATGACATCCTGTGTTCTGCATTTTCCTCCCTTCCCTAGAAGAGAGACATTGCCAAACTGGAGCAAGCCCAGTGGAGGGCCACCAGGATGCTCAGGGGCTGGAGCATCACCCCAGCAAGGGGAGGCTGAGGGACAGGGCTGCATCAGCCTGGAGAAGGGGAGGCTTTATGGGCACCTCAGAGCAGCTTTCCCCTTGCTAAAAATAGGTCACTAAGAAGACAGAGACAGGCTCTTCACATCAGTGCATGGTGGCAGGAGAAGTGACAATTACCCTAAGTTGAAATGAGATGTTCAGACTGGAGAAGAAAGGAAATCTTTCTCTCCATGAGGAGAGTGCATCAGTGAAACAAGTTGCTTCAACATGTTGTACAGCCTCCATCCCTGCTAATTTTTGAAATCCAACTGGGTAAAGCCCTGAGCAACAAGGCTTGACCTCTTCACTGACACTACATTGAGCAGGAGGTTGGACTAGGGAGCTCCTGAGGTCACTTCCAAGTTGAATTTTCATGCGATTCTATGTTTGTGTTTAACAAAAGCAAAGAAAATAGATAAAAACATAGATTTAAGCTGCAGGTAACAATGCAGAATAGGAACAATGTCTTGATGCAGTTTTGAAAAATAAAAATTGTTTTTGTAATTTAATGTAAGCAGTTCTTCACACAAGAGAAACACATTCACACTCAAACTGTGAACAATACAGAATTTTAACTACTCAGACTAGACCTCAGAGTCTCAGGCCTCGTCTAATAGCTCTGCAAGTAGAGTAGTATCAATTAAAAGTACATTTTGCAGTATTGTATTGGCAAAATACCCTGCAACAAAAAAGTCATTTTATTTCATTCCAGTATAAAGTCCACTAGTCAAAGAAACCCCTTTTTTCTAGCTCAGACCCTGCACGTGGACTCTGCTACATTGATCTAGAAATGTATATACTAATGTAGCTTTTGCTGACTATAGGAAACTATTGCCTACTAAACCAAGCAACCAGAGATTGACTGGTGTAACTTGATCTATGGCAGATTTTACCAATATAGCTATCTTTATGCTGTACAAGCACCAACTAAAGCCAGAGCTTACATCAGGCATTCACAGCTAGTCTTACCACTGATCATAATACAATGTGCACTAGCTGTAGCCACTTTAAAGTGAAGAAACCTCTTCCAGACGAAGAACTATTATGAACTGAGCTGTTGGAATCCTGTTTGACATCCTATGGATAAATACCGCAGTACACACTAATGCAAACAGAGAGAAAAAACAGATTCAGCCATCATCTTGTCTTCTGTGCTGGGTTCACACTCAGAAAGGAGAGGACTTTCAATATATTGTTTAGAATGGACTGAAGTGGCAACTGCACGTGCCGAGGAAAGAGTACTTAACATTATCTGCTGTTGGTATTATTGGATATTATGTCAGAAAAAAAATGGGTAGAATTCAGGTATCTTTACCAAGTGTATTCAAGCCAGACTTGCTTTTCCAGGCTTCTTAAGGGGATTGGATGGAATCTGGAAGAGTGTACAAAGTACACTCTGGAAAAAGTACAAAGGCATACACAAAATTATACATGGTTTGAAAGGGAGATGTTTCCCAACCATGTATAAACAATATAATTAGTTCTGATATTGTTGCTGATCAAAATTAAGATTCACGCTTGATAAGATGTCATACTCAAATATTATGAAGCTAATTTCTGTTGATGACGAAAACAGTACCACAGACTAGCAGCACAGAATAAGGATATTGTAACAGACACCTAAATCCTCCAATGAAACCGAGTATACTAGTTATTAAAAGAAAGACAGGCTTTTTTCTGTGTAACACACATACCCCTGTGCTTTTGCAGCTCCAGGTCTAACTGAGGACAATGTGGAAACTTGAATGACAATTCAGGGGTGAAGTTTTAATTATTAAAAAAAAAAAAAAATCAGATTCTCTTTTCCAAATTCAGAGACTCTATTTCACAAACTTTCAACCCCCTCCTACCTGTGTACTTTCCCCTCCAACCACTCTGCTGCCTCAAGCCAGGACCTCAAACCAGCACCGACCTACACTCCCACCTGTGTCCTGTTTACCCAGGTCCATCCACAACCCTACAAGCTTTCTGACTTTGGCTGCTTTTGCCTAAACTTAGTCTTGTGGCAGTGAACTGTGTTTGACCTCAATCTCCATGAAACTAAACCACATACCATGTGAAGAAGTAAAAAATGTTATCTAGTATACAGAAAGTCTAGGAAGGTAGGAATCCAGAATACAGAACAGATCTGCTAACATATTATCTAGATGTTTGTGTACTTTCTCTGGTTCCTTTATGTGGTATTTTAGATGCTCAGCTCTTACTGCTACTTGGCAAACAAAACAGTTTGTAATAACCTCAGATCTAATTATGCTACAGGAATGTTGTATTAAACAAATGCAATAAACACCTGTGGAGAAGGAATACTAGTCTTCCTCTCCTAACGCAGTGTTCCAGCCACAAAACTACAGAGTCCGGATCAGGTCTGTGGTTGCAATTTCTACTCCAATGAGTTACTAATCATGTTCTGCCATAGCTGCAGGAGCTAAGAATGAAAGGCCTGAGGAGTGACTGCTAGTTTGGCAGCACAGGCATAGCACAGGAGATGTGGATATGAATCCCCTAAACCAGTGGTAAGAACTCAAACTTAATGTTTTTTGCATTTATATGAATGGAAGTCCATGGTATTGCTTGAAATTGTTGAAAGAATGTAGAGTTCTGTATTCTTGATACAGAAAAGGCACGAGATGTTTCTGGTGTAGGAATAAGAAAGATTTATCTGTGTGCCCTTCAGTTTAAAACCTCATTGACACTTCTGGCAGACAGTTACCAACATGTCACATTTCAATTCCCTTTAGCCCGTTGAAAATGGGCGAGGCCACATCTCATGGTCCATCTCGTCTCAGTTACCTTTGTACACCCCAGACCATTTAGTATGGCACTCCGGGGAGTGGACAGAGTTAGCCTGGGGTGACAGCCTGGCTGAAGACTGATCACCTGCTGTTTGCCCCAGTCTGTGAGGCACACCAGCCTCCTGACACCAAGCAGTGTCCAGTCACAGAGCTTCTGGTGTAACCAGAACGGAAAGGCAGCACCAACCTGAGCAATGAAAGGTGCCACAACTGCACTGTCGCCAGCCACAGTAACCTAACAGATTGAACGTGGTAGGCACCAGCGTTTGTGTTCCTCAAATCACAGCAGGGAACTTGTGTGAGCTACAATCCTGTCGAGGTTAACTGGGGGGTCGGGGGGAAGGGGGATTGCATCACAGCTTACCACATGATTGTGAAACTCTTGCGACATTGGTTTGTGTGGCTCTTGTCCCACCTCTGTTACGGGAGGAAGCCAGCTGCTGAGCCAGCATCGAGCGGGGGTGAGGGGGTTACAAGGGCCCTAAACACCGGTACGTCGCTGCTTACGTCACCTTGGCACATGTGGCTCTACCCCTGGTACTCCGTCCACATAAACGATACCGAAATAGATTACACTGACGGCACCACCCTCCTTTCGACTGTCCACCTTCCTGAAGGGTTTCTCAAAAGAGAAGTCTCCCCTGTTGCAGTCCAAGCAGCCGGTGGCGCTCCCGCCGCTCAGCCCCGCGGCTGCTCCGCCACGCACC
>JAVFHW010073804.1:0-19149 GCA_032159205.1 Eurystomus glaucurus suahelicus | reverse complement strand
CAACACACTCTTGCATTTTTTTAAATCCATTTTTATTCAGGAAGTGGAATTAAAACTTATAAACTATAAATACAAATGCCAAAGTATTACATGAGATATCCAGAGGCTTTATATTTTTTAATTTCTCACAAAGAATTCCTATGGAATTCAACATACAACAGGGAAACCAAACAAGTTTAAGTTTTGCATACAAGGAAAAAACAAGTTACAGAGTTAGATACTGCCAATTTGCCAATTTATGAGAATTTCTACCGCATACAAATGAAAGCTCAGAAAACAACTGTAATTCATTCAGTAATGGTACAGCAACTGTCATCTCTAACAGTGTTATCTGCACTAAGCAAGCTGTCTATAACCAGGTGTACTTTACCACTGTTTATTCAGTGACATCACAAAGTTTTTAAATATTTTATTTATATATACTGTCACCAATATATATATGTACTGCAAGAGGGCCAAACACTTGCAAACATGTCAAGTTTTGCACAACATTTGCATGAATATATTTGCGGTTTTTTTTCCCAAACAGCAAAGCAGAGTCATTGTTTTCACACAACTTCTTTAATTTGTCATCCCCCACAACTCCATTGGTATCAAGGAAGCAGAAGAGCAAAGCTTAACAGCAACTGTGGCTTATATGGGGCAGGGCTGGGGGCGGGGGGGGGGGGGGGGGGGGGAACAGGTGTATCCATTTTGGATATTACCTTACGTACATCTGAAGGAAGATGACCACCAAGGATAGGTTCACTAAATTTATTTAAAAATCATAGAACGTTTCTTATAAAAAGAGCATTACATTCTGCACACTGCTCTCAAAGGATGCTTGGGACATGTGGACTACCAGTATTCTCCCTGCTTCAAAAAAGATACAGTGTACATGGAAAGCAGGGTGTTCACAACGATTACAGAAAAAAAAAAAACCCCAAAAACATTAACATTTACCACCAACAAGGAGCAAAAATAAAATTCACTCTCTCTGCTGCTGCTTCAAAATCTCAATGTTAAGCCTCGTGCGCCCCTTCCCTCCCCCCCACGTATTTTTAAGGAACTAAAACATTACATCTGGTGGACAGCAAAGATTCCACTACACCTCAAATGCAGAACACCTATGAAGCAGAGGAATGTTGGCTTTTTAAACAGAAGCAGAATAAAAAAAAAAAAAAAAGGGTGCAGGACTCCTTCAGTTCTTCACTAGTCTTAGAAAAACTTTCCAGAATACTGCTTCACACTATAAAAAAGAAAAAATAATCTTGCATTAGAATCCTTCAACATCTGCATACTGCTTCACACTATAAAAGAAAAAGAAAAAAGCATGTATTAGAATGATGGACCATACATCTCGCAATCAACATTCACAATGACAGATTAAATTACAAATTCCTAATACATTTAAAAGCAAATAATTTTAAAAGATAATGGCTACTAATTATAGGTATGTTAATGCACTTCAGGCACATTTAAATATTAGTAATCTAAAGCCAAACATTCAAGCTAAAACATTAAAATCTGCTATGACAGCCAACATGCTAATAAAGCAAAACTAAGCAAATTAAATCTGAAGCTGTTAATATTTGGCAGAAAAGACAAAGTAATGTCAGCAAGGTGTGAAACGCTGCGTAACAAGCACCAAATCGATTTCAACTTGTCCTGTAGAGGCATGGTCTGTGCCATATGGCAGACTGTGATTTGTTGTCAATTTAGTTATCTAAAAACAACAAAATCACTAGTCTTCCACACAGAACTAGGCCAACATCCACTGAAATCTTCTATATTTTCTACAGGCTCTATGTAATTTATTACAAGTAGTTTTTAGCAGCAGTTTTCACTAGAGAAATGAGAGGACTGCTCGGTTAAGGTGTCTTCCAGCAAGATTAGTTTTGAGGGTGTCTTCATTTTAATTAGAATGGAGAACAGCAGAGAATCAAGCAGAACTACCACTGGAGAAGTTAGGGTCAAATAGTTACTTAAAACCTGCCTTCTAAAAACCGCATCACAGAGAAGAGCAGCTTTAGAACATACATGTCACTCAGTTTAAAATTTATGGCAAGGACAACATTAAACTTTAACTTGCCTGTTCTGCAGTAAATACTGTGCATTTTGTATCTGGTCCTGTGTTCCCGTAATAGTTATTATCCGGTCTTCCGAGCCTTCTAATGGTTCATCAATTTTGATCGAAGCTCCTGACTCATGACGTATTTGTTTGATTCTCTGGCCTCCCTTTCCAATAATAGATCCCGCCAACTAGGGGAGAGAGCAAAGCATTAGTAATATCCTGATAAAACTTTCTCTCTATAAAGTTAAAAACAAACAAACAAAAAAAATCACGGCAGTGTTTGAGTAGCTTCTGCAAGTCTGGTTTTAGGAACTGCAACGGAAGCTTACTTCTTTACAGCCTCGAAACATCCCCTGCAGTATTAATTGCATAAACACACAGGGGGTAAAACTGGCAGAAACCAATTGCTCATTGGCAAAAACCGAGTTACACAGACCACCCCTACTACCGAATATTAAATTAGTAAAGTTATTTAGTGTGCCTCTGAAGTGAAGACACAACCACTTTAAGAATAGACTTTTCATGATTTAGAAACACTTGTTTTATATTAGAAGTACTTATCAAGTGCCCCTAATTTACTTATGCAGTCTAAGAAAAGAATGTGACTTTTTTTTTTTTTTTAAGAGAAAACACATGTTGAAAGCAAGTGTCAACTTTACTTACATCTTTGGGAATTGTTACTTGTGTTGTGATGATGGGTCCACCAAGATCTCCATATGAACCGCGTCCCCCTGCATAAGAATAATCTGATTTAAACGTATGCATCAAGCCCTTTAATAACTACATAATGAAGTACATGTAAAGGTTCTATATAAACACTTACCATATCCAGAGCCACCCTCAAACTGCAAGAGAAACAGAAAAAAACCTTAATAGCCATGCTTTACTAACAGATTTTCATCTTAAGTTTCATATTGCTAATTCTGAGCCTATTTTATGCTAAAATCTCATCCTCCAACCTTACTATAAATACCAGCCTTGTGCCATTAGAGGCATACCGAGGCAGAGGGTGGACCAGAAACAAAAGGGGCAGGTGGGGGAAGATCTCATTACCTCTTACCCTGCCCTGTCAAAACCTCTAGGAGTAAGACATAAAATGACAAAAAGGATCCAGCTGTACCAGATTACCACACAAGCTCACTTATTCAGTTGCTGGTAGACAGCTCCTGATGCCGGCCTACTCCCAACCCTTGGACTAAACTAACACTCAAATGGTAAGACTAGAGTACAGCTTTATCAATGTTCCCAATACAGCTCAAGACAGACTACAGTTTTTTTCCAGTTTCCGGACAAAAAGTTTACCCATTGGCTGTCAGCCCTCCTACTTCAAGCTCCTTGAGGAAAAAAAAACCAAACCTCTTAAGAATAGCTCTATAACTTGTGTCTTGATTCACACTATGCTACAACCCTTTGTGTCATGATTATCTGTTCTAAGATACGAGTTACTTCTGCTAAAACCACCATTTAAAGATTTTTAGACAAGTATTCAACATCTCAGAGGCTGCTGGGGTGGCCTCTGAAGAAGAGGTCAGGGGCAGCCTGTGTGATCATGTTACTTAAGCAACACAGACCGTAATACAACAAAATAGAGCTTGTAGCAGAGTCCAAAATACAAGACAATGAAGGACTCTGCTTAAGACTTAATGCAGAGGCTACTCAGAGCAGCATACTGCATACACACAGACTTACTCTTGTTGATCCCTTTTTGGGCTCATCTGTGCTAAAGAACAAGCCCTTCCTTGATCAGTTCTGCCTCCACAGACCACACAAGAGCAAATGAACTTGTCAGCAGATGAGTTAAGCAATTACGTTTTCTGTGTTTATGTAAGCTAAGAACTGATTTTTAATATTCGGCAGCACTTTGTCAAATAAACATCATGAACACCTGAGGAACCTCACAACTTCCCTTCCCCAAAACCTATCTAATCAAATGGTGTAATTTTCAAACACATTGATAAATAAAGCATAATAGTTAATCCAGAAATATAAGTAAGAAGCTACTTTTAATACTTGCTGTTTGAAATGAGGAAACACAACATTATGAAGTTAATACAAAATATGTATCCTAAAGGCATACATCTCCAGTGCATCAGTTATGGAGAAAGTTACAATTTACAACACAAAAATGAGGTGTGAAAGAGGCAAAAATAGGTACAGAAAAGCTCCTCTCTTTGGCTGCTGCATACAGGTACGTAAAGACAAACTACCAACAAATTTCGAATCACAAAGACAGCTTTATGATTTTCAATAGGTGCGAGCTGCCACTGACTACACTCAAGATTGAGAAATTCGTATTACTGCTTAACCTGTTCAATAAAGCAGTTTTCAAAAAAAGGTTGAGCACTCACCAGCTCTGGTGGCTGCATGTCATCACAGGCATCCACATGACACTGCATCATCTTCCAGACACAACATAATAGGAGGAAACAAGAAGAGAAACCTAAATTAAGTCCCTGTCATGTAGACTTACATGTAACTTGGCAAGCGAATACACTACATAGTGGTCCTGAGAAACGTTTACGCTACAACAAAGACTTAGTGTGTGATTCAGACGACTTTCAAGACTCCCTTCACTTCGAAGGGACTGTAGGTGGCCATACTCAATTCCTGCCCTCTGTTGGTGATGTAAACCAGATTTTTCCTCTAACAAAGGTCAGACAGCTAAAGGCATACAAAAAACCTGAACGAGGTTTTTTTTTTTTTTCTTTTAGAACACCTTCCAGTACTCCTACATACAAAAATCTTTTATTTCTGCCATGTGCTACAAAATTAAGGTTTAGTAAGACTGAAACGAAAAAAAAAACCTGTCAGTGACTATCTCTATGCCAACAGCTGGTCAGGCAGGAAGGACATTGCTTCTCATGTTCTAACAATTCATTTCCATGTATCACATAAAGCCAATAACTCGACTAACAATCTACTGCTGCCTAACTGCATTAGAAATTTAATTATGTTTTTCAAACATGATATATATAATTTATTTCAGAATTCTACAATTTTGGCAATTGATCTCATTTGTGCACTCTAAAACCAGTTTCTCAAAACAGGCTATCTTAACATACATAACAGAATATTCTACACTACAGATGCATCTGTGCTAGTGACTACTAGTACTACAAACCAGATTATACACTGGCTGGATAAGGCAAAGAGCCCAAGTTTCACATCTAATTAAAAAAACCTGCACGCAGTCCTAACTTATGTCAATTTATCATCATTTTCTCTTGTTTCACAACAGAGAGAAATTTCGCAAATTAGGAGACTAATTTTTTTTTCCCACTTCCCTCTAGCATCTGCACAGACATTCTTCTTTTACTGATTTTTTAATACGCTTGTTAGTGTCATATCTCTTAAATATGTTGTTGTTTGTATTTTGAAAGTGTTATGTGCACTCATTCAAGTGTTTATACGTCAAGAAGTGTATGTAAACACACATAACGTTAAAAAAAAAAAAAACAAGACTTTGGAAGCATTTGAAGGAGCAAAAGCGCATTAGAATTCTGAAGACATTCGCAGAAGGGTGAAGGGACCCTCCACTTAACAGGACTTACTATGATTTAAGTCTCTATTAACCCAGATATTAAAATTTTCAGTACTTTGAAAATTTTATTCACTGATCAGTTAATTAAAAGAGGGGATAATATTACTCTATATGCCTGTCCATTTTATCTTCCACCCCTCCCACTAGTGTTTGTGTGCATTTATGTATCTGAAAGACTCCTGAAGATGAATGTGAATGAAGATGAATGTGATAAAAAAGAAACACTAGAAATATATTCCGGTTATTTCAGTCATCAGAACAGTCCTCAGGGTTCACAGGCATTTGATCTGGAGTACTTACACAGTGACATACATAGCTCTGTTGACAACACAAGTCTGCCCTTCAGGAAGGAGCTTCAGAACAGAGATTATAAACCAAATGAACTCTTTCAACACCAGTGCATCATTAAACTACAACTGTAAGACAGGCTAACAGACAAGTATCTTAACTGGGTGACTCTGCATGGGCAAGGACCTATCTTTTAAAATTTAAAAAAATGGGGTTTTCTCATCTCAGAATTTAAAAGACTGTCAATACTGTTATATCTCTGGAATTCCACAAAATTTGCAGTATCCAGTTTTAAAGGTCCTGAACTACTCTTTCTGCCTTTAGCAGAAAACAGAACAGGCAGGGGGGGAGGAAACAAAAAAAAAAGGGGTTCTTTCTGTACATTCAGCATGTCCATGACTTTTGAGCTATCATCTCAGAAAAAGCAACTGTTCTTACCTTTTACTGCATCTATATAAAATAGCACAGTGACATTGGTCTACTCTAGCTCCAATCTTTTGCTACAGAATGGTTTCTATACAAAATGAAGGGTAGCATAAGAGCATAGAAAGACCTGACATTTCTGGCATGATGCTTCCAGCTCCAGCTTCACAAGCCATGTAAAGATTTCCTACCTGCTTACAGAATTTAGGGTTAGGACTTAACTAACCCTAGCTTAGTTTAACTAAAACTAGTACAGTCTTTGTTGGGAAGCAGTCTTCTCTATCAGCAGGCTACGACACTTAGTCATGAAGGAGTCAAAGCCATAAGTAACTTTATTCTGAAGAGGAAACAAAACTGCTTTTTGGAATGAGAAGAAACAAACAGAGATGACTGTGCTTACTTGTTGATACTCATGTCAAGAAAGCAAATGTCAACCTGGCAAAAGTCAGGCTAAACAGAAGTCAGAACAGATTTTCTATTCTAGCTGGAATAGAATAAAAATAGAAGACACTACTGCCCAAGAATCAAGCTAAGACTGTGCTCAGCCAGATACCCAAAGAAGGGCAGGCTGTCAGTTATAATATAAGTTATAATAAGCAAATAAAAGAACAAAAAAGCTGAGCTTTGAAAACACGTAAGTACAACTACAGAATCTTGGAGGTGTACTTCTCAATTCTTTCAGTTTCTCAACATGCAGTGTAGCATTGGTAACACTTTTGCCACTGTGTGCAATTCTGTCCTTTTAATATTGCTAGTGAGCAAGTTGATATTCTTGGAGTTATGTACTTCCATGAACTTACTCCCAAGAAGGAAATGTGTAAAGCCCATTTAGGTAGCCTAGTCCATAGCTCTTTTCCACTTCACTCACTTAAAAAAAAAAAAAAAAAAGAAAAAAAAATCTTGTCTCATTTGTAATCTTAAAGAAGGTGCCAACTAAAGCTAGAGGTGAAGAGAAGGCTGTTACTATAGAGATTTACATCCTAGACACATGATTTCTCTTCCCAGGAAAGAAGCGTCTAGTACAACAGCAGATGACTGCTGGGAAGTCACATTTCAGATTCTCTATTCTAGTTGGAATGGAATAAAAATAGAACGCACTACTGCCCAAGAGTTAAGCTAAGACAGTAACTGGTAGAGATACCCAAAGAAGGGCAGGCTACTCAGTTAATACGCTCTAGCTGCAAATACAAGAACACAAAAGGTAAGCTTTGGAAGCATGCAAATACAACTAAGGCATAAATACAACATGGAACCATAGAGTCATTTTGGCTGGAAAAGATCTTTAAGATTATCAAGTCCATTAACCAAGCAGGGCCAGGTCACCATTAAACCATGTCCCTAGGCACCACATCTACACATCTTTTAAATGCCTCCAGGAATGAGGACTCCATCATCTCCCCAGGCAGCCTGTTCCAGTGCTTCCCAACCTCTTTAGTGAATAAATTTTTCCTAATATCCAACCTAAACCTCTCCAGTGCAACTTGAAGCCATTTCCTCATCTTATCTCATTACTTGGGAAAAGAGACCGAACCACCTTGGTACAACCTCCTTTCAGATAGTTGTAGAGAGTGAAGGTCTCTCCCGAGCCTCCTTTTCTCCAGGCTAAACAACCCCAGTTCCTTCAGCCACCCTTTTTAACACTTGTTCTCCAGGCCCTTCACCAGCTTTGTTGCCCTTCTCTCGACCGAATCCAGCACATCAATGTCCTTCTTGTAGTGAGAGGCCAAAACTGAACAGTGCTTGAGCTGCAGCCACACCAGTGCTGAGTACAGAGGGATGATCAATTCCCTAGCCCTGCTGGCCACACTATTTCTGATACAAACCAGGATGCTCTTGGCGTTCTTGGCACACTGCTGGCTCATATTCAGCTGGATGTTGACCAACGCTGCCCTTTCCAGCTCCCTTCCCAATGCCTGTAGCGTTGTGTAAGGCTGTTGTAACCCAAATGCAGGACCTGGCACTTGGTCTTGTTGAACCTCATACCATTGGCCTTGGCGCACAGATCCAGCCTGTCCAGGATGCTCCTAAGAACCTTCCTATCCTCACGCATATCTATGCTCCTGCCCAGGAAAAATATCTTTAAGCCTTTTTTTTTTTTAAGCTTTCACATATTATGAGAGATTTTTTTAACTCCTCAGCAAGTATGAACATTAACATGGCTGAATGTACCTAATTTAATTTAGGATTCCACTTAGTCTTAGCTTCAAAACATTTGGAATTTCAGTGGACTTTGTGCAGACAGAAACCAGCAAATAGACAAGAATTGATTCAAAAGAGCAATCACCTTCCAGATCAACTAGAGTTCTTCATACATACTATTCTACATCCTTTATTATTTCAGCTATATTCATGTTTTCTAACATTAAGAATGCTTGTATGAATCAAAGAATCTGAAAAGCCTATCAACTCGTGTTCCTGTTGCCTGATTAAAAAAAATATCTAAAAGACAGTCAGTGCAAGAAAACCTGGAGGGTAGAGCACAGTCAAATCTTCTGTATTGCTTTTGATATGAGGGAGGAAAGAAAAAAAACAGTTCATGTCTCAGATATCACTTACACACCAAACATTCCTCCACAGGAGGGACCATTTCTATGGACAAAATATTTTGGTTTTATCATCGGAAACATGCATGTCCCACACCTAAGTGCATGTGTTCCGTGACAGTATTTTTGGACAGGCAGCATGCCAATTGTGCTTATGAAACAAAATAAGGGAAATTTGAAACTCATACCATGCCATCGTAACGGTCTCCTGGTCTGCCCCTTCGGTCATAGGACATAAGATCTCTAAAAAGAAAAGAGCAGCAGCATGTGAATGGTGTTATAAACTAGTTTATCTCTTCTAATTTAATTTTTATATTCATGGTTCACACACAACTTAATTTCAAACTACTGCAGCCAAGTACTGAATGACATAGAATTTTTTTTCAAAACTACTGACTACAGTTCTAGTAGATTACTAGAGTGCACCGAATAATTAAATTCCTTTATTCTTCAAAATACTCTGGTCTAATATGCACTTAATCCTGCATAACCACTACCAACACGGAAGCACAGAAGAAACATCAGAAAGACGGATGTGATTTAGGAGATCGTACACAACACTGAGTTTTGTATAATGCATTAATGCAACAGCTCACCCGCCACGAGGAGGTGGAGGAGGAGGAAGAGGAAGATTACGAGCTCTGCTGCCACCTCTACCACCACGACCTGGTGGAGGTGGTGGAGGTCCTCTGCGAGGGCTCATATCATCATAATCTCTTCTTGATGGAGGCATAGGTCGTCCACCACGACCAGGGGGCATTCGATCAAAACCTCCCCTTCCACGCATTGGGAAGCCTACTGGACGTCCCCTTCTCTCATCAAACATTGTTGTGAAGCCACCATAGTCATATGTTTCATCATAGAAGTTGGGATCATAAGGCTGGGCCCGACCTTTAATTGGAGACTGAAACAAAGAAAAAAAACAACCCCCCCAACCCAATTAGGATTATTGCAGTTGGCATGTTTAATTAAATTAATACATTAACTGTGTAAGTATGAATTTATGCATTTGGAACATGTTCTTGACTTCACAATGCTGGTTAAGAAAGGAGGAGATAGTGATGTTTTTCCTGGGGACTTACTATGACAGGAAAACCCCTGTTACTTATCATTGTCAAATCAATTTTGTCTCCCCTTCTCTTTAGTTTTTGCACTTAGCGATATGCAAAGCATGAATAATGGCCCAATTACATAAAAAATTGCTCCACTCCTCCCTAAGGTGCACCCCTATTCTAGAAAATGGAAATAGTCTCAAAAGGTGGTAACAGCTAATCACTTTGTTAGTAGCGAAGTAGGAGGTACTGGATTCAAAACAGAAACTGAAAGATACTGTTTTTCAACTGAATGAACCCTAACATTCATGAACGCCAATGAAAATAAAAGAAATGTAATAAACATTACCTCAGAGATAAGATCCAAGATAATCTTGATACATTCAACGACTCTATCAGGTTTCCCACCAATAAGCACCACTCTGTCAGTAGAATGAGGACAACACTCCTGGAAAAGCTTAATGGTGGTCTGAGTGTTCTGTTGAATTAAAAAAAAAAAAAATATCCAAGATTGTTCTATGTATGCATGTATGAAACAACTTCATAAACTCATTACAACATTTTAAAAGAAATAATCCAATAGACAATTTCCCAGCCATTTCAAGTGCATGCTTGCTTCTCAGTTCCCACACATGTATTTTAAAGATTATGTAACGATATTAACTATTAAGATAGTTATGCGTGAAGAGGAAGATAAGTCAAATTTTCTAGTGTCTCAGTTATAACTCAACTACACCATCATTTAATGAAATACGAGCAAAAGGTCCACGTATCCATTGCAAGCTTACAGGTTGTATTAACCTTCATATGTCAAGAAAACATGCTTTGGATGCAAGACAGATGCTTCTAGGTTTATTTCTAGTTATCCTGCCTTTCTCAACCCGTTGCATCAGCTTTTATCTGAACTAACCCCTAAAACAATGCCAAGAAAGGACAGAAAACAGAGGTGTTAAGTTCGTAGACATAATTAGCTTTTTACAATCTCATTCCTTCACTGAAACAAAATGGGTCTTCTAGGAGGTCAAATTGAAGAAAAAAAAAAAAGCCCTTTTACAGTAGCATTTAGACATCTACTGAATTATAATCGTAAGAGTCTCTGAAGAAACATTTGCCCAGTACAATTCTGGATATTCAACCACACAGATAACAGTAGTCTACGCAGGAGTTTGCTCTAGACAAAGTGACAAATGCCTTCTTTATTTTACAAAAAAAAAAAACCCCAAACTTTAAGAACTTTACCACAAATATTCCTTAGAAGCTTGATAAGAAGTCCCAGGTTCTATCACCAGCAACTTTACTTCTAAGGGTTTGCAAGAAAGTTGCAATTCACTGATCCACCTCAGAACACTGTAATCATGTATATAGTATGTTCTGAAGGAAGTACTGCACAGAAAATACTTACACTTATCTGCTATGAACACAAAACATTAAGTAGTGTCTGGAACAAACCAGTTTCATAAGAATAGGAAACAAGTACCTCTCTGAGCTCTTTAATTTTAGCACCCTTGACACCAATAATTCCTCCTGCCAAACTCTGGTGAATGAGAAGTCTTAATTCGCAGTCAAAGTCGCTGCCTTTGTAGTGTTGATACTGTAAGAAAGATGCATACAAGGAAAATAATACAATATTAGTCAAAGTTTTAAAATATTTGAGTTTTCTTCTCCAAACACAATGCTAAGACTTGATTTATTGCTGAACTGTAATCCTGTATTTCCTTTGATAAAACCACAACTATTTAAGCATCTCACCTCAACAGAAACTGATGGCAGATCAGTTTTCCGTATTCACCACATTACCTAACTTTCTACAAAGACTTAAGAATGTAACAGTGCAACACTCTTACAAAGCCAAAGCAGGATACAAGTTACAATACAACTACTTCAAAGCAGGAGTAAAAGAAGTCAGGATACAAGTATTTTTAAAGGTGGGGAGGCTGTTCAAAACATTGCCTGACTGCCCTCCACCAAAAAAAACGCCAACGAGAAGTTTGAGAACTGTTAAGTCTTCTTTAGAAAATGAAACCAAAAGCCTTTTTATTTCCTGCACTTAAACAGCAGCAAATCATCCAGAACCATCTTGCTTCAGAAGCTTATCTTTTACATTTTAGAAGAAACAAATGTTAAGTGACATACCTCTTCTAAAGTAGGGATAATCTTCTTCAAGATTTCTCCAATAGTCTCTATATCTGCGCTTATGCTCAAGATGCTGTTGGAGGCCATGATTGCCAGATGATATGGAGAAGGTGGAAAAGAAGTAAATTTTTTTCATTATCATACACAAAGTTCTAGCAAGATTTACTACACAGAAGACCTTAGAATTAATATTCCCCATTTAAAGTAAACCTGTTTGCTCCATTTACAACACATGCATCTTTGTTTATGCCCAATATATATATGCATGATAAATTTAAGATTAGGTAGGTCTTGCAGCGAGACAGAGAGAGAGAGAGAGGGAGAGAAAGAGAAAGAAAGAAAGACAGAATGGGCTTTTGGAAGGGCTCAGATTAAGTGGGCAAGAAATTGACGCAGAACTGAAAGTAGAAGTGAATATTCATGTTCCCCGCCACCACTAATTTAGGATACCCTCGCTATTACATAGGTAAAACTGGCACACCTTCTCATAGAAAAAGTGGGGATATGCAAGTGGTGAACACTGTATCTGGAGTAAGGTTATGAGACCAGTTAGAAATCAGATTACTAATGGGCTCTCCAAGAAAACAAATACAAATGCAAGACAAAAAAAAAGACAAAACAAATGAGAAGTGAAGGAAAGTGAACCAGAGTTAGCATTTCATCAGAAATAATTATGAACAGGCAATGTTGAGGGGAGCAAGGTGGGCCACAAAGACAGAGCGAGAGACTATTTTGAAACAATTTGATTTACAATGCAGCAAATATGCAACACTTGAAGCTGTGCTCCTTCCATTGAAATAAAATTAGTGGATTGTTTGGGTGGGCAACTCACGTAAAAGTTCAGTGACAAAAAGACTTAATGGGGAAAATAAGACAGAAAACTTGAAAAAAAACAATACACCGTCTATAAGGGGATACTATTTAATTATATCAAAGGCAGGTAATAAAATACATTTCTCTCTTTCTAATCAGGCAGTGAGGCATAAACTGTTGGGACATACCGCTCGGGGCCACTGCTGTCTGGGACTGAAACACTGGCATTGTACTGCATTGGTCATTGGCGTTCGTGGATGTTGGCATTGGGCATGGGTATTCAATCGGAAGTTGTCAAGTATGGTACCCGTTTGGCAACGAGCACATTTTTGGGCATAGCCAACCAGGGTTTTCACATGGGCGTTCAGGGGCGGATGGGCCAACGTCATGGTGGGCAACGCAGGGGCAAGTCGATCCAGTACATGGGCAACGGAGATATATGGCCAAAAAAACAAGGAGAGGGAAAAGGGGGAAAAGCAATAAATTTTAATTTAATACAAACTATACTCATTACTCTCAATTAATGAAACAAGCTTAAGTTGTTCTGAAGACTAACACAATAACGGATTGCTACACCAACTGTGGCTTAACAGTATGGACCTTAAAAATGAGTCACTTGATCTGACTAAACTACTTTTTACTTTTGACATATGTTTCAGTAGCAGGCTGGCTCATGAGGGTAGACACAAAACCTGTCGAGATCACTATTGCTAGAACCTTGGGAAATCGGGAAAGTTCGTTTTCCAGACCAATCTAAATTATCTGGACTTAGGTGACGTACTGATTTATTTTTAAAAAACAAAACAAAAAAACCACCAAAAATCATCCTTAAAAAAAAAAAACAAACCCTAGCTGCCAGTTAGTGACCATACGTATGATCCCTGACCATTTTAACTTAAACCTCAATTCTAGTCGTGGTAGTTTATGAACTTAGTTGGAACGGATTTGTAATGATATATTGCCAAATCTTGTGTAGAACAGAGTCTTGATCAGAAAAAAAACTGTTGAAATTGTAGCTGATGTTAAGTACAGGAGTGTAAACAAATGGAATTTAAGAAGCGTTGCCAAGTTTTATAAATACGTGACATTAATGCTGAGCATGTGTCTAATCACAAGAGTCAACCCACTGCAAAAGGTGAATAGGCAAGTCATGACCATTTAAAAATGTTTCCAGGTAACAGAATGGAGTGTTCCTTTACTGTTCTATACCCATGTTTTAAATCAAGCAACCTTAACATTAATGCTTTTGAGCTTCACGTGCAAGCTGTTAAAGAACTGATGGACTGTTTTGTTTGTTTGCTTTTTTAAAGGAATTCCTCTATCAACTGGTTTAAGCCAGCCACCTGCAATGATTTCAGTAGTACTAGAATTGATTCACACATATGGGAAATGGTACAATTAAGGGGTTTAAGCTCTGTCAATATTTCTAATTAGGATGGTAACTCACTTCAAGTGTGTTATTTAGAGGAATCCTATTCAAAAGTGAAGAGATTTAATATAAAGCTCTCCTCCCACATGAGTCAAGCTGGGTTTTAATTACAGTAGAAACTGAGGAACCAAGTTATCTGCTCTAACAATCAATACAAATGGCTTGTAACTAGACTATAGATGTCTAGAGTTGAACTGCTCCCATTTCTAGAAATGCGCGTAATCAAGTTTTCGATGTAGTGCTCTGAAAGAATTGGTGTTAGATTAGTTCAAACACATATATACTCACGTCTGTACGAAGTGCCTTAATATTTTTGCCACCTTTTCCAATCACTGCTCCAGCATTCTAGAAAATAGTTTTCAGAAGTTAAGTTATGCCAATGCAGCACAGGCTACATTTTTAACTCAGGACTAAGAACGGTAAATCTACTTTTGCATTACTCTATTGTCCCAGGGGGTGGGGGCAGGCAGGTATTGCTTTTGAAAGGTTCAAATCAAATGAACTGATATAGTTTGTCCCTGGAAAAAATGACTAACAGCTCTTACCACTGAACTTAGGAAAAAGAAGGATATACAGTTTTGCAACTACTATTTCAATTTCAAATGGAAATGTCTAGGCAATTCTGCCTGGGTTAAAGCAATTCTGAAGACTATAGATCTCAAAAAAGTAAGACTGTATGAATGTAATGCAGGTCAACGATTTCCCTAATATATTCGATCAGCTACTTTTTGTCTTGATTTTTTTAAAATTAGGAATATGTTTGCAAGTTCCATTTTTGCACTCCAAATATTTCTTGATAATTTCAAGGGCTAACTTTGGTTTATAACTCTGTAACAACTGACTTCTCAGAGAATTATGTTGTAAAAAAGGTTAAAGCCAATGTTAACAGACATTAATTTCAAGTTTCTAACCTCCACAGGAATAAACCGGCAGATGATCAAGAGAAGTAATTGCAAAATTATATTTTTACCAGGTTATTTTAGGGATTATAGGCAAAAGTATTGCTTTTATTACACAGATTATACATTATGCTAATAGCATGCAAAACATTTCACGGTATCGCAGGTAACTTGACTGCTGGTCAGAAAGGCCATGCAGAGTTATGGTAACGTTCCCCCAGACCAACACAAAAAAAGATTGTGATACTTCAGAAAATACAAACCATCTAAAACAACTGGAAACACCACAGGAAATTCACACATAGCAACTTTTAACTATTTACACTTTTCAACAGAACCATTGCAACCCATGAAACATTACTCCCACTTTTCTTCCTGCTGATATAGTTCAACAAGTTTAGTAGATCTGTTAGGGAGAGTTACTAGAATCCTAGGGTAGTTCTTGTCTTACCTCTCATATTTAACCTACAACCACAATCTGATCATTTTGTAAACTGCTTCCCTTCCAGAGTCATTCTCCTCAAAATAACAATCTTCCACCCAAATGTAAAAACACTGTATGATTTCTAGTGCTCTACTTCTTCAGCAAGTACATCTTTTAAAAATAACTGTACTGATCCTTGGGGACTTACCCTTTAAAAGAATCACTGAAGAAAATTTTACTGCAAACCATTTTAACTACCATTTATGCACATATAAAATTATTTGTACGTTATCTGATATTAAATAAAGCACATATTCTTTCTAAGCTTGTACCCCAACATATACTTTGTCACCACTGTCTTGAGCAAGGTTATAAGCAAAACCAGTAAAAACGAAAAAGCATACTTTGCTCTGAAGCAAGATGCGCAATTCAACCATCTCATCTGTGTTCCGAGATCTTTTGAAGGCCTGCTCTTCCTCCATATCTTCTGCAGGACGTTTGCCTGTAGAGAGGTCCATAGGGTGGAAACACAAACATTTATTTAACTTTCTAAAGTCATAATAAAATGGAACACATGCCAAATTTATGCTCTGCATCCTTAACACATTCTTTCATATTATCCCAACACTAATTACTAGCACCTACTCCAAGCGTTCACAGAATCAGGTATTTACTTCATCAGCCTAGTTATTGATTAACTACTGAAAATCCATTTAAAATCTATGAACTATGGTTTAAATGAGAATGATGCATACAGCCAGTGAAGAATTCACCCTGTTAAAAGCGGTGCAGCATCACCCATTTAGTACTTATTTATAACTTACAGTTGTGAAAAACCTTTCCAGCAAAAAGCTCAAATGTAGTTTGTCCAACACTGAAATACTGGTGGAATAACAGTAAAGCAGTACTTCAAATAACAGTTGGAGAAAATTGGCACGAAAGAACAACAGAAATGCCCTAACTTCCTCACTAATTATGCCCAAGAAGTTTTTCATGAAGCCTTTCAGATGTGTTTCATGCATTTATACCCCTGCACGTAAAAACTGCAATAAACAAAACACAATTAATGGGTATTCCTGATAATATTGAATATTCACACTCCCCACAGAAGCACTGAGTACTTAACTAAGAAATATTCTCAAATCCTTAGTCATAACTTTCAGCTACTTATCCCATGTCTAAAACATGCCAACAGAAAGACTGTGCATTTATGCTTCAAAAAGCAGGTGGAATGATATACTCTAATTAAAAATACAAATATTTAATACAGAACACAAAACTGCTGCTGATACAAACAGTTAAAGATTTACAAAACATTTAGAAACATTGAAATTTAAAGAGGTTCTTTCTAAAAAGAAATAGTCCTTTAAAAAATTTACCATTTGTCTCTGTGTTGGTAAAGGTCTCTTCCTGTTGCTCAGTCTCCATTGTCTTTTTTCCTTAGGTGGGCAGGGAAAACCTGTTGAAGAATAAATGAAAAAGCTGGTACATCTATTTTGTGAAAAGGCAAACTGTACATTGTGCTAAAGGGAAAAAGCAAAAAGAAATGCCTGCTTCTAGAACTTACCGCTATTATATATCTTGCAGAGAAAAAAAGTATTCTGGGCGGGATCAAAATCCAACAGCCTATTGCTTCAAGAGCCTATGAAAACAGCATATATCAGTTGTGACTCTGCTCTCTTACAGCTCCCATTCACACCACAGCCAAAACCCAGAGATTTCACCTGAGGTTTTGATACAATGTTTTCCTCCATAGAAGGGAAAGCATACCCAGACTAAACACCCCACTGAGGGGAGATAAAAGACACAACTGTAAGCTTAGAGATAAACAATTCCCGTCTGAACTACAGCTTTTGGGCGCATGCCAATTTTAAGTAACTACATTTACTGAATATTACTTTACTGAATTTACTGAGTATTATTTTGAGATATTTAAAGTCAACACAGGGCTTCGAGCAAGCTGGTGTAGTGGGAGGTGTCCCTGCACACAGCATGGGCATTGGAACTAAATAATCTTTAAGGCTCCTTCCAACCCAAACCATTCTATGATTCTAACATGCATCCAGCTCCAATTTTCAATATGTTTTATGATACATACCTTGGATTAATATTTTAAAGGACGCTACACAACATCCTGCTCGTGCTGTTTAGTTCTAAACAATTTAGACTAAAAGCCACATTATGGCAATTGTCAGCATTAGTTTCATAAGTTCTCTACTAATGTACTAGGCATTTTGGCATGCCTTCCACTCAAGTATAATAGAGGAACAAAAGACAAATTACAGCTTCTAGCCACACTGGAAAAAACATATTTTAAAAATACCACCCTCTGCCGTTACGTATAATCCTCTGTACACACAACCAAGAACTTCAAAAGCAGCTGAACTTCTCTATGGTTTTCTGAACTAGGTATCTTATTTGGGACCTGCTTTTGTTAAATTGATCTTGGAATACTAGCAAGTCACATTATTGAGAAATCTACACAAAAGGAGCAATTTTGAAACTTACTCTTTCCAAAGAATGAGTTTCTGAAGATAACACAGCCAAACAATCCTATATTTTCCCTTTGCTTTTATTAATTTCCATTACTTCAACAAATGGTTGCCACTCATTCTGGCAGCCACAAAAGCAAAAGAAAAAAAAAAAAGAAACTAGGTGCATCTAACTTTTTAAACACGCTCTCAGGTAGCTGTTAATTTGTTACTGCTGCCCTGCTTGACCAGGCTAATAGCAGCACTGCCTTCCCAGCACACCTTGGTCTTTCCAGGCACTTGAAGTGACTTAACAGACACACGTAGATTTAATGATAGCAACATCTCAGACAGACGTTGCCAAAATACTGTTATGCAAGGTAAGAATAAGAGGGGCCAGGCAGATTTTTACACGGTTTAAACAGATTTTTCGGACACCACTTATTCTATTTCCAACCATGCCAAGAATTTCAGCCCAGCGGGGAGCGAACTACAGTATACTTCTGGGCTTATCTCCCCCTAACTCCACCCAGCCAAACCTCCTGTAGCCGTGAGTATGCAAGGTGCTCTCCGTTACTAGTTAAATCGAGTTCGCTGGATTAAATTCACTAATGCCGTGTTTTTGTAAACATCGCATAGATAAAGCAGCCACGAAAGACAGAAGGCGGCACCAGGAACCACAGGCATCAGACAAGAGCTGGGACACGCCAGCGTGCCTCGGCCCCGCTCCCTCCGGGGCGCAGCGGCTCTTCCCGCTCGCCCCCCTCTCTTCAGCCGCCCGCCGCCGGCGCGGAGGCGATCACGGGTGATGCTGGCTCACAGACCAGTGATGAGTGGCGATGTTATATAACTTCCGCAGCCACTGCCTACCGCCCAGGCGGCGGGGACCAACAGAAATGGCGGCCTATGTAATGGCGCCTGCCCGCTGCTAGGCGGAGCCGGGAGCGGAAAAGCCGCCACCACCACGCGGTCGCGGGGAGATTTACCCCCCTCTGCTCAGGGAGACACAAAGGAGACGCCCGGCGGCCCGAACCCCAGCGCAGCCGGCGATGCAGGGCAGCCTGGCCGCCGAAAGGGCTC
>JAVFHW010073802.1:3808-53251 GCA_032159205.1 Eurystomus glaucurus suahelicus | reverse complement strand
GAAATTTGCACCCCTGTGTCTACCAAAAATGTTACAGGATAACATTTTGGGCCAACAGCACATGTTAATTCCAGATCTCCATTTTCATTATGTACCAATCTCAATATATTTTGCCAATCCTTTGCTAATTTGGGAAGTTTAGAACCCAGTTGAATATTATTAATTTGTGAGGTGTTTTCATTTTTTGTATCATGTTCTGGTGTCTTTTCCCTCCTCTGCCGCCTTGTAAACTTACTATTCGTGGCAGGGGGAGGGTGATTTAGTTTCCCGAAGTGCTTGAAGCATCATCAGATTTTTTTTGAGATTTGGATTTTGATTTACCAGTAGTGGATCGTGCTATTGGCTCTGGAATCGCTTGTCGGTGGTACTTGATCAGGTCCTGCAGGTAACTATATGAAGTGATAGGAGCTACAATGTTATCTGGGACTCCTATCTGTCGAGCTTCTTCCTTAAGCTTGGCCAGAGTGGATCCTGTTGTGGGTGACGTGGATCGCATAATGGGACTGCGACTTCCAGAAGGACTTCCTGGAGGTCTTCAAGACGGTTTTCTTTGCTTATCTCTGTTCACTACAGACTGATCACCCCGTGCTCCCTCCTGTCTCCTAGGAGAGGGGGGACTTCGAGGTGCTCTGACTCCCTCATACTTGGTGAATCCAGTCACCTGCTTAGCAGTAGAAGGCTGTTCCACCTCAAGAGTCTCTCCGTATATTTTGGCAAGTTGCCTTATTTGCAGTAAAAAATCTGACCATGTGATTTGTAATTGTCCATTCCTGATCTGGCCCTGGATATAAATAACCTCGGCCCTAATGGTCATGGGAAGTCCTTTAATCAACCTGCTCAACATAGTGGGTGCTACCGTACGGGTCATAGGGCTACAATGGTCCGGCTCCAATACGCTGTCATAAATCAATTGAAGTGCAGCCGCCCTTTGGACATTGTCCAAAACGTCACTTCCATTCAACTCGGCTGGTTCACCTCTATAATGGACCTCTGTCTGACTTACACAAAAAGCTGCTCGTTGAGTTATGGACCAGGGTTGTATATGGTTTCCAGTTTCTAATACAATATCGGGTCCCCATGATCCCCAAGCTTCTTGCTCGGTCAATAAGATGTCATCCCCTCCTGTGAGGGACACTCTCATAACATACTCTGTTTCCGACTTCAGTGGTCTATATTGCTTTCAGAGCCTCACTAAGAAGATTGCCGTATATTGTGTTTCGATCTTTTCATGCTCAAGTTTCTCCCCCTTCAACCATATATTTTCGCGTTGCAATGGCTCATTTACTTTCTTTAACTTATCGTACTCTTCATTTAATTCCACTTCTTGCACTTCCATGAACTCGAGCTTATGTTGAAGATCCTTAATTTCCTGCGTATAAGCTGCATGCATTACCTTCTTAGATTCTAACAACTCATTATACTCTATGAACAGCTTATTATAGGCTTCCCTCAGCTTATTATATTCTTCATCCGAACTCCCCTCTACCTGACTCCCTGACTCTCTAACTCTTAGCTGTAATATTATCTCCCCCCCTTAGCGCATCGACCTCCCGTATCATTTCTGCCTTTGATGCATCAATTTCTGCCTTTAATGTTCCAGTCCCAACCTTCAACTCATTTCGGGTTGAAAGCAGTGGTTGTAGGATCGCCGCAATGTCCCCCTGCATCCTTTTTACATCCTCCTGCAACACCCCATACTCAAAGGGCCTTTCTCTTACTTCATTGCCATTGCGTACCTGGGAGGGAACAGTCACCACCCCAGGGAGCGCACCCTCTACGCTCTCTCTGGTCCCTTCCGACCTAGCATCATCACTCTCCGTCACAGCGGGCAGTGGCTCGGTAGCAGATTCTGAGTTCATCTCTATTATTAATTATGCATACAAGCGAGGTTTGGAGGTATCACTAACAAACTCTTGATCCTGCTGACTATGCCAAAATGTCGCGGTCCGGCACAGACGTCCAACTCACCTCCTAAAGGGAGAAAGATCGAGGGTAAAGCTGAACACCTCCCCACCAGGCTTGTAGGCAAATACGGAGACCGATGAGTATTTAACAAATTTATTATTAAAATAAATAAATATATATTTTTTAATAGAAAACCGTGTCTACCCTATAGAAACACTATCATACACTATATTTACCCACTCACTCTCCCACCATAAGGAGAACTAGGAAACCTCAGGGAGGGAAGAGAACAGGGCAAACAAGAACCATATCAAAAAATGACCTATATGTGGGTGTTGGTGTGTGTGTCTGTGTGATGTAAATCACCTCCTCCTCTCGATGCTTCTTGATGTTTGTTGAGGCCTTGCGAAGCACGGTTTAGTTTGAGTTTCACTGATCGGCGGCGCCCCTGTCGCTCAGCTTGACTCTGCTCCAATGACACAGCAGCCTGCGCTGGCGGCGGCTTCTCCCTCCTCCCGACCGCGTGAGTTCTCAGCGGCAGGAGGAATCCAAAGTCTTAAGGCAGTGGGAGTCCTGCCGCAGCAGTTCCCCCCCAACTTCCGCGCCTGGCATTCGCCTAGTAACCTGCAGAGATAGGAATTGCTTACGGAGTCTTCTAAGAATTCCTGGAATGCGATTCTTCTGGCAACAATGGGGGGGGAAGGGCATAGCCCAGTGGTTCTCCGAGGCATGACAATGTGGTCTCCACGTCGCACAGGAGGAAAAGAGGAAGTTTTGTTTTTTCTGCTGGTTTTTATAGTCAGTGTCACATGACTTCCCACTTCTGGTTTCTGTTTCCTGGAGGACTCTAGCAATGACTCATGGGAGAGTTATAGTCCTTTGTTCACTGTTTTAATAAGGCAGAAGTTCTTAATATGTGGGTCAGTTCACCACAAGCACAATTTCTAAAGTTATTTACCTAAGAGTAGCCAAAGGAAAGTAAAGGTAAAGTTAGAAGGTAACTTTTTTTTTTCTTTTTTTCTTTTTAAACAGTAAGTGTAGTTTGAGGAAAACCTGTTTAACTGAATGATAATTAAGAAAACTGATAACTGAGTAATTTCAATGTCACAGAAGAAAAAATATATCTGCAATGATTATAGTGCAGATAGGATGTGTTTGCACTGTGTGAAAAGGCTGATTGTAATTTTTGCCTTTGGCAAAGATATAAATTGTTTTTTTGCAGTTTTATATTCATAATCACACCATAATTGCAACTAAATCAAACATATTGTATCACCACCTGCCAAATTCTTATGTTTGCTCTAACACACTTTATAACATTTCCGTTCCAGTCTATTTCAGCTCAGACATGTACCCCTAAAGTAATTGGAATATATGGTAGCTATACAAGAAATAAAACTTCAGATTTTAAGAAATAGAGTAAAGTGACACCAGTTATCTACAAAAATTTAAGGGATGGGGAATTTACAGTAGCAACATAGGAATTCGGTACAGAATAGCTGTTGCATATTAAATGTAGGATACCTTTCTCCACTTTTAGAATGCAGTGGGAGTGTCCTTGTGCTATATAGATATAATGCAAGCCTTGGTTTAACACACCTTGCTACACAATGCTTTAAGGATAAAGTTAAGAAAAAAGCTTAAAATTAGCAGAAGAGAGAAGAACATAGTATTGTACCAAACATGCCAGTGAAAAATCACAGAAAATGTGGTTTAAAATTATATTGCAATATCTGTCTGTCCTAAAAATATATCAGATTAAGGCTCTGAATAAACAGCCTGTAAGCACTTACTAACCAAAAGTAAAATCTGTTCTTAACTGTATGGCATGCTCGTATATTGCCATATTTCATCCTTTCTTCCTTTACTGATGATATATAGATGTGTCAGTGAGTTAATGATGTTTTGTTAAAAGGGGGAGAGGTTTCCTCTTTTAATGAAATATATAAATGAAGCAAATTCAATTCCAAAAAATATGCCAACCTGAAAATTACTGCAAAATCAAATAAAGACCACAAACAAATTATCTTCAGTTATTCTTTTAACCACACTTTAAAACATCTGTAGAAAGTAAGCAATTACCCTTCGAAGCCTAGATGGAAGTAGGAAAGCCTGTAAGCACATGGGCAGTATCCGTCCTTGTTAATCTCTTAGGTTTGTGAATGTTCAAGATGAAACCATACATTACTTCAGCAATACTCAGTGTAAGCAGAAGAGGAAAACCGACTAATTTTAAACCAATTTGTACAAATGATCCTTTGGCTTCTCTAGGGAGCTAAAGAAAGAGATTGTCTTTTTCAGTTTGTTAATTGATAGTAGAATTCCCCAGTGGCTTTTCACCAGCCCATTCTCAGATTGCTCCTTCTATAGCAGCTTTACACTAGTGTCTATCCCAGATGGTAGCTTTGGAAAGGGGTGGTAAGAAGCGATGAAAAATAAATTGAGGGATAGTGGGCTGCTGGCTAATTTTATATAGATAAAGTCTTCCTGTTTGGGTTTGTTTGGTTTTTTTTTTTCTTTCTACTCAAGTTCCCTTAATGTAGGAACAGATAAAATTACTTGACACAGGTTTACTGATGCTGAACTAAGTAAAATTCAAAGTGTTAGGGTTTCAATATTTTGTTGAGGTTTTCCAATTTTTGCATGCTGCGTTTTATTTCCTTGAGAGTTGCATATAGAAAGTAGCAGTTCCACTGGTTATGGCAAGGGGGTGTCGAGGTTTAGGTTCAGTCCACCAGATCTTCAACAGACTTTATCTGTTAACCCCTCTTTCCCACTCAAATAGAGGAATAGAAAGAGGATAAGGGAGAGAAACTTATGCCCCCCTCCCCTCCCCAGTGGGAGAGGAAGGGAGTGAGAGAGAGAATTTCAGATTAGAAAACTAAAACAGCTTTAATGAAGGTAATGACAATAAAACGAGATATATACAAAACCAGTATCAAACCCAACCTCCCCCTAGTGGCAATTACATCACTGTCACCACTGAGGCTGTGGAGCAGACACTGGGAAAGTCCCAGACTGGGTTCAGGAGCTGAGTTCAGGATCAGGATCAAAGGCAGGGCCAAGAAGGAAGGGCAAAGAGAAGGGTCCAGAAGGCAAGAAGGCCAGCAGAAGTCCCCAAGGGAAGCGAAGGGCAAGACCCTCGTGATCCCTCAGCTTTATACTGAATATGATATATATGGGATGGAATACCTTGTTGGTCACTTTAGGGTCACCTGTCCTGGCTGCTCCTCCCCACAGGTGCAGCCTTTCACTTTCTGCACCCCTTGATGTGGTACACAAGAGTCAGCAGTGACCTTGGTCTGCACACACCAATCCTTGGTAGTAACTCTAAATATCAAGCATTATCACTGCTAGAAGAAGACCTTGTCTGCAAAAACCTGCTGTTGGCTTCCGAAAGTGCAGTTAGTTAGAAGAGACTCAGATGAAAAGTAGAATCACTGAACAGAATTGGTTTGGCTCTAACTTAAATCAGGACAGGGGAAACAGCTGGGGGAATCCCTGTGGTAAGATTAGTGAGTCAGAAAATTTTACTCTAATGGAATAAATTGTATTCAAATAAAACATAATTGTGCTCTTAAAGAATGCGATGTGTTTTGAAGCACTGAGTAAAACCTATGCAGGCACTATATAGGTAAGGAAAAAGGTTAAAAGAGAAAGAGATACTGACTTTTATTTCCTTTAGAGCCTGCCTTTCTTCAGATTTTATTGAACAGATGGATATGCTCTCACAGTAACAAAACAAAATTTCTACTTGAATAGTTTTTCTTCATAAAAAATACTGGTACTCATCCCATTTCTTCTCAGGAAATCAGGTCTACATAATTTTAGCTGAATCTCTGCCGTTTCAGTAGTAAAAAAGCAGTGTCTGTCCTAAATACTGTATCTTCATATGCATCATTGAAGGAATTGCAAGGCATAGGCATTTGTTATGGTGATGTTTTAGAAGGGCAACTGCACTTTATTAGAGACACCAGAATAGAATCAGAGAATAAGGAGATTATAGCACACTAGATATTAATTTGTTGTTGCTATTAATGCAAAAGAAGAAGATGCATATCTTGGGGTTTAGATTCTAAAATTTGATTACTTTTTTAGAAATACATTTCTTATAATTATCACTTAAAGTGGATAAGAAATCCAATGATAGAAAATACAGAAATGCTTTAAAGAGAACATTATGCTTTCCTGATCTGTTCTTCTTTATAAAACACAAGAAAAATAAAATCAAACAAATTTTAAAAACCAACAAACTGTACTTTCAAACAGTCCAGTAGGTTCCTGCAGTACATTGAAGATAACTTTCTGACACAATTGGTGGAGGAGCCAACAAGAAGTGAGCTGCTGGGCCTTGTCCTAAAGAACAAAGAAGGTCTGGTTGGGAAAGTGAAGGTTGGGGGCAACTTGGCTGCAGTGACCATGAGATGGTGGAGTTCAGGATCATGCAATGAAGAAGCAGGGCACCAAGTAGGATTGCTCTGAATTCTCCTGGAATTCAGGAGAGCTAGCTATGACCTCTTCAAAGACCTACTTGGAAGAATCCCATGAGCTAGGGTTCTAGAAGGTAGGGGGGCCCAAGAGAGTTGCTTAGTGTTCAAGCACCACTTCCTCCAAGCTCAAGATTGGTGCATCCCTATGAATAAAAAATCAAGTAGAGAAGGCTGGAGACCTGCATGGGTGAGCAAGGAGCTTCTGGAAAAACACAAAAGGAAGAAGGAATTTTACAGTATGTGGAACAAGGGACTAGAACTTTGAGAGGAATATAGGAATTTTGCCAGAGTATGTAGGGATGCACCGAAGAAGGCTGAGGCCCTCTTGGAAGTAAATCTGGCAAATGATGTAAAAGACAAGAAAAAGGGCTTCTTCTAGTATATCAGTAGGAAAAGGATGACCGGGGAAAATGTGGGCCTGCTGCTGAATGAGGTGAGTGCCCTGGTGATAGAGGGTACCAAGAAGGCAGAGTTACTGAATGATACCCACAAATCTTTGGGCCTAGATAGGATGCAGCAACAAGTCCTGAGAAGCTGTCTGATGTCATTGCTAAGCCACTCTCCATCATTTTTGAAAGTCATGGAGAACAGAAGAGGTGCCTGAGAACTAGAGGAAAGGCAATGCCACTCTAGTCTTTAAAAAGGGGAAAGAAGGAGGGCCCAGGAAATGACACACCAGTCAGCCTCACCCCCATCCCTGGAAAGGTGATGGAGCAGCCCATTCTGGAGGTCATCTCTAAGCATATGGAGAAAAAGAAGATTATTGGGAGTAGTCAGCATGGATTCACCAAGGGCAAATCATGCTTGACCAATCTGATAGCCTTCTATGATAGTGTGAGTGGCTGGGTAGATGAGGGGAGAGCAGTGGATGCTGCCTAACTCAGCTTTAGCAAGGCCTGTGGCACTGTCTCCTATAACATCCTCATAGGCAAGCTTAGGAAGTGTGGGTTAGATGAGTGGACGGTGAAGTGGATTGAGAATCATCTAAACAACAGAGCTCAGAGGGTTGTGATCAGCAGTGTAGAGTCTGTTTGGAGGCCTGTAGTTAGTGGTGTTCCGTAAGGGTCAGTACTGGGTGGAGTGACTGACTCACCAGAAGGTTATGCTGCCATTCAGCAAGTCCTGGACAGTCTGGAGAGTTTGGCAGAGGGGAACCTTATGATGTTCAACAAGGACAGGTGTAGAATCCTGTGCACCAGTACATGTTAGGGGTTGACCTAGTGAAAAGCAGCTCAATGGAGAAGGATCTCAAAGTCCTGGCGGACTGGACTACAAGTTAACCACAAACCAGCAGTTTGCTTTTGTGGCCAAGAAGGCCAATGGTGTTCTGGAGTGCATTAAGAAGTGTGACCATCAGGTAGACGGATGTTTGCCTCCCCTTCTACTCTGTCCTAGTGAGGCCACACATCTGGAGTACTGTGTCCAGTTCTAGGCTCCCCACTTCAAGAGAGGCAGGGAACTACTGGAGAGAATCCAACAGAGGACTACAAAGATGATGGGGATACTGGTGCCTCTTTCTTATGAGGAAAGGCTGAGACACCAGGGTCTGTTTAGCTTGGCGAAGAGAAGACTGAGAGAGGACCTTATCACTGTTTATAAATATCTAAAGGATGGGTGTCAGGAGGATGGGTCCAGCCTCTTTTCAGTGGTGCTCAGTGATAGGACAAGGGGCAATGGGCACAAACTAGAACACAGGAAGTTCCACCTAAACATAAGGAAAAACTTCCTTACTGTGAGGTTGATGAAGCACTGGTACAGGCTGCCCAGAGAGGTTGTGGAGTCTCCTTCTCTGGAGACTTTCAAAACCCACCTGGACATGTTCCTGTGTAACCTGCTCTGGGTGAACCTACTTTAGCAGGCAGGTTGGACTAGATGATTTCCAGAGATCCCTTCCAATCCCTACCATTCTGTGATTCTGTGATACATTTGTTTTCAGAGGAATATGAAGGAAGGAATGGATAAAAGGGCACCTATTTCTCCTCACCATTTCAGGTTCCATGCGCTGGCCAGCTCTCTGGACCACAGGCCAAGTTTCTCTACAAGGCAATGAATGGTACATCTTTCTTGTTATTGCCCTGCCCCAATAGACTACCAAATTACACCCTTACTGCAGTTATGATATAATGTATAAATATGAGTAAGACATGTTTCAAAGAAAATACTGCAATTAGCCAACATGAAATAAAAGTATATTAGAGACAAATACGAAAGCCTGATAATTAATGACAGTTTCCTTAAGTGTTGTTCACTACTGCATAAGTGAACAAAGAGAAAAACTGTGAAGAGGAAGGATGAATGAAATTGTGACTTTGGCATGCTAGTAATGAAATTTCTTTCTTCCTCTTTAATAAATATGCTCTGTAGGATCAAAAGGGCTACTCTTTTTCACTGATAAACACAAGGCTGTGTTATAAATTGTTAGGAGTGACAGATAACCTCAGTATTTATTCAGGAAATGTCTCAAGAATTCCAGTCTAGATCCAACTAAAGATATGAGAATGGCTCAGAAGGAGAGTGAATATAATGCTGTAACAGTATTAAAATCAAGTTTCTTTAATTTTATTTTCAAAAGAGTTTAATGTCTCAAGCCATGTAATTGATTAATCATTATGAAGAGCAGGAACTTTTGAGAAAACAGTGACTTGGATTCAGTATTTATTGTAATACAGATCTGTACCTATGCTTATAGAACAAATAGTTAATTTTACCAGCAGGTAGAGCAATTTAACTGCTTCAAGCCCTGCATGCTCTAGAAATACAAATCAATGATGGAAAACACTGTAATTCAGGACTCTATTACATTTAAAGTCATGAAAGCCTTAGGAAGCCCTAAGGTACTATGCAATAATTGGTCCTTGCATAACAATCCAAAGACAAACTGTCTATGTTTTTGAAATTAAATGGACCAAATTTGATGTTTTTTGAATGTAAAAGACTGAATCCCTAAGGGTGCTCTCTGGTTGCTTTCTTGAACAGCAGAAAACATCTGGACTTTACTTGTCTGGAATATGAGAAGAAAAAATGCTGGATGAAAGAGAAAATCAGAGATCAGAAGTTCCAGGCATGTAGCCAATTTTGTATTATAGTCAAAGATTGTGTAGCTGATTCAAAGATTGGTGTGACTCCAGGATTTTTTTCCAAACAGAGACACTGGGGAAATTAGAAGGAATTAGCTGAAGGTGTGAAGTTAGACTGCATTGCATTATAGCTGCATGGACATTCTCTTTCAGAAGAGTGGCCTTGACTGACTTTAGTCAATTCAGTCTTTGTATGAAATAAACAGCAGTGCAAGAGTTGGATGATGCAATTCACACCTTCAGTTAATTTGTTTCAGCTTCCCTCCATGTCCTTTTGCTGATGGGTCTAAATTCTTGATCAGCGATATCATAATGTCATGCAGGAGAGCAAAGAAGAAAACACAACAAATCCAGATGAAGTGTTCAAGGTTTAATAGGGAACAACCTGACGTTTCTAAAGGGGTAGAAGATTTGACAATGTAAGGGGGTTTCCCCAGTTTATGCATTAAAAAAAAATAGCCTCCAAAAAATCCCACGTAATTACAAAGTATGTAAGAATTTATTGCCTCTTGAGGCTTTACTGAAGAAACTAAAACACAATGTTGCAAAACACATCCTAAATCATCCACTGAGGTGTGGCATACTCCTATTGTTTCTCCTCCTGGGGTGCTGGAATCACATCCTCACGTGTCTCTTAACAACAACTCCCATTTCTTATATTTGCAAGTGTTTAGATTACCTCATCTGTAGCAGTTAGTTCACAGACCTTGGTTAATTTAATTCTAAAGAAGTGACTACAATCACTCTTTCACTGAGTATCAAAATATCATACATGATATAAGAATTTTTTTTGTTTCAAGGAAATATATGTTTTCTGCTGCTTAATCTCCTTCAGCTCTTTTCCAAGTTAATACCATTTTTTAAAAAAATAGTTACTATGAAGCCAGTTCTTTTAAATTATATATTTAACCAGAAAAGAGAAACCATTTGCAACAGTGGACTTATAACAGTGTTGGGATTTTGCCTCTTTAAGAGTATGCCACACCATACTGAAGAAGCTATGAGCCAATTAGGCAATATCCATGTTTTTTTTTTCATTTGTTTTCCATTGATTTGTTGAGCTGTTCGCTGACTTTAACAACCGGGTTAAGATCAGTTTAAAGATCCAGGATTTATAATGATTTCACCTGTTAAAAGTAGTAACAGAATGCAAGGATACTGTCAGACAGATGTATGGGAAAAGAATTGACATGAGAGTGAACACGATTAGAGTAGTTTTATGGATATTTTCTGTAAGCTTTTTTTAAGGGGATTTAAAGCTGCTAACAGAGGTTTTACTCTGAAAATTAGTGCAACTAGGAAACAAATGCTGGAGGCTGCCTTGTCTCCAGCAAAACTATACTTAAGACACTAATTTTTAGAGTAATACCTCTGTTTCTATTCAATATTTTAGAATACCTATAAATAACTTGGTATCTTGGTCCCAAGAAACTTTCATATTAAGTTTAGGGGAACCGTTTGTTGTGGGTTTTGTTGGGTTTTTTTGTTCATTTTTTAATGATGAACAGTAAAATTGTATTTTAAAAACTGAACAGGAAAGAAGGTAAAGTTTCTAAGTGAACTGACATGAGCCATGTTTGTAAGGGCTTATTAGTTACTCTTATTTTTCTGAATTTCCACTCTAGCTATGGAACACACAATGTTTCTCAAACATCTAACCATGGCATTCATATGCACAGGGACTGAGTCAATGGTCAGAAACCCAAAGCTAGACACCTGATAGAACACGTCTCATCACCAGGCTTCTTCAGGTGGTAGACTAACAGGATCTTTACAAATCCTACCCCAGATTACTGAATAGATATTGTTGTTGAGAAATATTATGCTTCAGTTTCTACTTTGGGAGATGGTTTGTGCATTTTCAGGATTCCTAAATCTTGTATGAAAGAGGATATCCCTAATTTTTCCTGGTTGATGCAGCAGCAGTAGACAGAGCAAAGCTGTTGGTGTTCCCATCCTACTGTTGCAGAAAGGGATGTCTGGAGAAGAATTGGGTACAACTATGGTCCTGTCATCCTGCTCTGGCATTGCTTGGCAGAGAGCGGTACCTAGAGATGAGTATAGGCTCCTTGCCAGGAAGGAGAGCTGAGAGGCAGAGCCATGGCCTTTGATCCACTTCCCAAAGGGCTGACAGACTGCTTCTCACCAGGAGTGAGAATACCAGTCAGGAGGCCACAATCAAGCCTACAAAGACCATTAAAATGAGCTGAACTTAATTAAGTCTTTATTTTGAATCTGTTTCATTATTCCACCTGTCTTTTCCTTTCTTTTCTTGTTATTTATTTCTTAAGGAGCTGGAGATCACATTCTTTGTATATCAACACATTTTCTTTACTATAAACTTCACCTTATCATGTTTTCTCCTGGAAGTGATTAATCACTCATTTTGTTTAGTGAGTCATTTGTTATACAGGTAAATAATAGTTGATGGGATTAATTCAATATTTGAAAAAACCCAAACTTCTTTCAAAATACTTAAACAGACAATAATTTTCTAAACAGCACTAAGCTATCAGTGCAGTCATCACCATGGGAAAGTTATTGTTTGGGTCCCAAGACATTTAAAACTGCTTTTCTGAAATCAGTTCCTGTCTTTCCTCCATATTCCAGCTTTTATATTTCTAAGTTTCCCTATGTATGGGTATATTCAAACTCTTATAAAATCACGTGTAGAGGTATTTCAGCAGCTTTTGATTTTCCTCCCGGATATCAGACAATGATAGAGCACCCTTGGTTCTTAATGGCAATATTTCAAGAAGTTCTGCATATTGCTCTTTTTTTTTTTTTTCCTAAATCTTCTGTCACCTATGAAAGGCATTGTGTCTATCATATTACAAAATCAATTTCCTGCGCTTTTTAAGTGTAAGGAGTAAAAGAGTGAGAGAGATTGTGAATGATGAGTACAGTGAAGTGAACACCCTTTCTCTGTCTTCATTTGTGCTGTTATAAACTGTTCAGAAAAACATCCAGATTTTTTTTTAACAGGTGGACAAATCCTTGTTTGGTAGATGGCTATATCACATCAATCATTACCTTGGTATTTCAGTTTAGTTTAGATAGTGGTGGCATGATCCTTCCACTTCCAGAGAAGGAGGACAGTCCCTAGAGAAACAGAAGGAAGATCTATGCAAATAAGAGATGTTTTGATTCAGTGGCTAAGCCAGAAACATTGCAAGGTAAGGAAGGAAAAATATTTGAGGTTTTTCTTCAGCTTGAGTTGGGAATATTTGCTTTTATTTAAGGAATGTTCTAATATTCTAATACTTCAGGAGTTAAAAGCAATTTAGAAACCAAAATATACTTAAGTTGAAATATTTCTTCTGGAAAAAGTCAAAGGAAAAAATGTTATTATTCCAACCACTCACTACTTGTCTCCGCCACCCCCCCTATTCTTTTTTTTATCTGTGAATTTGCTTCAACTATACCCAAATTCAGGAAGTTATCTCCTTAACTTTGCGCTTCCTGGAAAACTTATTAATTCCAACTGTCTTTGCTCAGGTCTGTCTAAAATTGCTTCTAGAGTTAGAAGTCAGTTGGGTGAGTCATCCACAGACTAAAGATGAGAGTGACTGAATGTCCATTGTGTTGTCAAAGACATTGTAGCTGAATTCAGTGACATAGTACATAATGTCACATATTACTGAAATGGGTGTATAGAGATGTATTCCTAAATATTTCTGACATGATCCCATTTTGCAACATTACTTTTTTTTTCTACATTTGCACTGTAATTCTCTGTAGTCAAGAACAGTAAGCCATTTCCCATTTTTCCATTTCATTTCCCATATTTTTCCCATGTTTCCATTGTGATTTTTATCAGCTACTGTCTCTTACAGCTATGAAATGCCTATGAGTAAATGCTAAATGTGTTCAACCTTTCAGAAGCAAAATATTTTCATTGAAGCAGATGCTTCTCAGATTCTTCAGGAGCCTAAAACATTGCCTGAAAGTGTTGCTGCTCCCCACAGGGTAAATAAAAGCTTTACAATCCAACCATTTCTTTGAAATGAATATGACCACTAGTACTATTTTCTGTGCAACACAGGAAAATAAAAATACCTTCTATATGAGTAATCAGTGTTCAGAGGAGATTTATTCCTTCAAATTAAATGTTCTGTTGCAATCATAATAATGGCTTTAATGTTCATTAGCTTGTTTACATGAATGTCTGAGTAATTGCTTCTACCATATCAGCCTTCCTACTATGGCTTTGATATTTATTTAATGAGTTGAGTTTTTTTAATTTCATAAATGTCTGAGGAAGTACTGACAGACCCTATCAGTAATATTTAGAAAATTTCAATGAAACAAGGGCTATGAACTAATAGTTCACTGCAATGATATTAATATACGTCACATTCTTGTGACATATAACTGTGATTCGTCTGTGCTATGAATACTAGCTGCTTACGAGTTGCAATCCATTAAAACGTCTCACACATAGATACGTTTAATTAACTGAAAAATGAATCTACCTCTTTTTACAGAATTAAGCATAAATGATACAAAACGTACCAAAAACATTAAATGGAAGTTCAAATTATGAAGCAGAAAGCCAAAACACTTTATTATTTAGAAAAAAAAAAAGTTTAGTATATGAAGGGAATAAGGAAATAGGATAATGAGTTTTGTCATTGTTCGCTTTGCTAGTTCTATTGCAGTTGTTCACTGTAATACTAGCTAGTGATCCTCTGTCAGACACACAGTAACCTTTTTCAAGCCCTGAAAAAATACTTGCAGTAAACACATTAAAGCATCAGAAAAAACTCTTATAAACTGCAATGTCTGCAACTTCAGTGTCATCACTGTGATTCAATGATCAGATTCAGACTCGTCCTTGTAGACACCTTACTTAGTTTAAATGAGAAGGGCAACAGTCTTGAACTGTGAAGAAAAATAACTTTTGTACTTACTGATGCTGGATTGCTGAATGTTATGATTTTGTTGTTATATTACAGATCAGCAAATAACAGCTGATGCAGAGGTTTCTTCATCAGCCTATTTTACCCTGGAAAACCTGTAGATTCTCAAAGTTATCAGTAAAAGATGCTAAAACCAATTGTAAAAGCAAAAGAGGAATTTCCTGCCTGGACTGTTCTAGGGTCAGTGTAGATGCACATTAATTGTAAGTTGACAATCCTAGTCCTTAGCCATCTGGGGCCCAATCCAATGCTTGCTGACGTCAATGGGAACCTTTCTACTGCCTCCATTTTGGCTCAGGTCCTAAATTTCTGTGGCAAAATATAATGCTGTGAACTAGGCTGTCACAAAAAAAATGTACTTCAACTCTTCAAATCTCAAAATAGCAGAGTATGTACAGAATTCACAGTAAGAATTGTGCTGCTGTTGTTCTGAGATGCTCAAGCAGAAAGAACACTGCTGCTTTTACCTCTGAATTAGTGGGTTTCCTCTATAGAATAAAATAACTTATCTTGTTCACTTATGTTCTGTGTAGGGAGAACAAATTAAATTTAAAACTGTGCCATGACACTGCTTCTAATTCTAATGAGATTAAGAACATTGAAAGGGTGGTAAAATACTCTTGTGCTTCTCCATGGTAAATTCAGCAGCAGAATTAAAACTGAATGCTTGTCTTTTCAGTTGCCATAGAGTTATTTCACAAAAGTAAAGTGAAATATTTCCCTCGCTGTTTCTGAGTAAAATGATTCATGCAGTCAGAGAATTTAAGGATAGTATGGATTATTAGGAGCTTAACTTTCTGAATATTGTTCAGGTTTATATAGAAATTCCTGCCTTTTGCCTTTTTGTTCATTGGAACTTTTAAATGATTCATCTTGATCTGTGTTCAAAGAGGCTCAATACGTTAGCTTGATATATGCAGTCTCACATCTTTGTTGTTGCATAAGCAAGCATTAATTAATAGGAATTGTCCTATATTAAAAGATAAAACAGGAATACACTGAAATTATCATCAAAGATAATTATACCTCAGATTATAATGATAACTTGTTATCGTTTTAAGATAAAGCTTACAAAAAATGTAACCTTCTCAGCGGACCCTATGTATATGCTTGCATATTGTACATATCTGGCTTTCAGGAAAGGCAGAACAGATATTAAACTTGGAAATTAAACATTGTGGGATGAAAAAATTTTAGGTGAGACATTCCCATCTGACATGATGGCAGTTTTGACAGATCTACACTAAAATTGGATCTGGCAATGGATATGAGTTTTGTCACGTTTCTTTCCATTTTGTAATTGCTGCCTTTTCGAGTCAGTGAGTAACTAAAATATGATACCTACCATGATTAAGAATATTGCTATCCTCTGGACTGGTAAAGAATTATTTCAAGAACTTCAAGCATTGGTTTTTTTCTACAGGTATGTTATTTAATATTATTGGAGAAGGTAGGACTGAAAATCAGTATGGATTTGGGGGGAAAAAAAGGCTGCATTTACTTAAAAAAGCTGGACTCTCAGAGATTTCTGCATGGATTTGGGAAGCTAGCATAAAGCTCACTTTTCCTACAAATAGAGGAAAGTAGAGTGCAAGGGCAAAACTGCACATTATAAGCTGACATCATTCTATACACAAGCTGTGAATTGTGATGTACTCTGTGAACCATCTTAATTAAAGTTCATTATTCTCCACTCACCCTACAATGTAAGGAACCTTATTGTTTCAGAGCATGATTTGCTTGCTTTACGCATGAAGATAAACCAAAAATAAAATGTTCAGTAAAAAGATCAATAATAGCAAATAAGGAGACACAGTGCTCCTGACAAAAGAGAAAAGAATTTCTTATATATTTCCTGGGAATATTCTATATTTTTTAAAAAATGTATTCATTTTTAGAAAGCTGGTTTTTTTGCAAGGCTGTTCATTCACAAGCTGTACAAGCTATATATAGCAGTGCTTACTGCTACAATAACACCTCAGCAAGCACTTTTTCTTTGCACATCTAAGCCTGTCTAGCCCATTTGAGACTAGAAATAGCTCTGGCGCAGCTGTTGAACGTGACCAATTCATCTCCCACGCACTCACTGCTCAGAAGCACAAACTCTGCTCTTCCTGCATAATTTCCCTCAGATTGCAGGCACCAATGCATTTGAAATAGGGACACAGTGTCTCTGAGAGGGATACCATGGGTAAAGTGGAAAAGGGGTTATGAATATGAAACTTTGCTTCCATAAAATACTACAACACAGTAACTCCTGTATCTAGTTGCTAATGGGAACAATGTAAGTACAGGATTATGGCTTTCAGACAAGGTCCAGAAACACTTCAGCATTTTTGCATTTGGAGTAGGTATATAGAAGTCAGTTTTCAGAAATATCTGTCAGTGTTTTTTTTTAATTCTATCAGTAAGAACTTTTAAGGGTCCAGTGTGTTGCAGTAAAAAGCAAAACACCAAATCCTCTACAGCAGCACTTCTTTACATAAGAATGTTGATCCTTTTGTAAAGCAAACAGACAAAAGCTTCCCCTCCCCCCCAGAAAAACCAACTTAGAGGAGTAATCACTATTTACAAGGCAGGCATTCGATTGGGTCGATTTAATCAAAAGACTGTATGATTAACTGATTTTTTTTTTTTCACTTGTTCTCAATTTGTATGAGAAAACTAAGCTCTAAACCTAAGCTTTAAAACTAAGTTTTTTCAAATTGAAATGAAAAAGTGCTTTTTAAATGATGGCTTAATGTTACTGCAAACCCATAGGTATTAAGGATTCCCTTTTCTCCTGGGATAAGGTAAACAAACTCATGCTGAGTTCACTCTGTTTCTAACCAGTATAAGTGCATCAGCTTCTGTTTGTTTAATCCTGATTTAGGTGGTTATCTGCAACATTATAGTTATGTCCTTAACAAACAGAGCTGCAGGTAAATCTAAAGATTAAATTTTGAAAAGTAAACACTAACAATTCAAAACACAGATATAACAACTATAGATTCTGTAGATGTGGAGTGATGACCTGTAACTCTATAGATAACCAAATATGAGAATCCTCAACTTTAAAAGTAAAATATGCAACATTGAAGATGCAGTATACTGATATGCATTTGCAGGGCTCTGTAACTCAAACTACAGGAAAATCACAGCTGATTGTCAGCTTTTTGTTTTCAAGCTAGCTGCTAGCATACAAAATCAACTCTTGATTGCTTGGCTTCATGTTCCACTTGTTTTTAATCTTTCAATGAGCAGCAGTATATATGCAAATTAATATGGGGAAAGTACTTCAGTGATTTATTCAGTGTTCTGAAACGTGAGCTTAAAAAGAATTACAGAAAACATTTGCCTGTTTTGTGGGATGACAGAATGATTTTTAAATCAAAAGTCTTTTGGAGAAGATAGCAATATTGTATATGTCAGTTTTGGGTTTATTCCAGAACAACTAAATATAATAATATTACTTACCCTGTAATGAGTTTTGTTCTTACTATGAAGTAAATTTGTAAACATTAATATGAATCTTTGCTGGACGTTCTTGATGGGTGGCATTGTCAGCACCTTGAACATTTATTTTGTGTGATGCGGGATGAACTGATGGAATAAAACTCAGGTAGCTTCATTTTTTAATGGGAGACTCCAAATTGTTAGCTTTGCAATTTTTTATTTGCAGGCTGTCTAGTGGTCTGGCTGAATATCAGAGTCAGTGCATTGGAGAGGGGCTTTTGCATTTGCATCCAAAAACAATAGCCCAGATATGGTGGTAGTTTGGATATGTGACTGGAATGTCTTAATCATATTTCGAGCATTACATGCAAAATTCCTCTGTCCACACATTTAAAATAAATGTCATCCATCTCCTTAACTTTCTCTAAATTATATTCTCAAGACATGTTTCACAGCTGAGTTACTTTTCAAAATCTGAAAGGATAGTATTTTAAGAAACCTTTTTTATCTGTTTGAAAACTGTTTGGAAAGCAGAGTAATTCTCATCTAGGAACATTTTCTTTGCTTCCAAGTGTGACTTTTCCTAAGGAAATCTGAGATTCACCAGGGGACAGGAGTTTAATATGAGCTGAAGATAACTAGATAGATTTTTAAAAGAACTTCAAGTGTTAGAATGAGAAGGAAAAAAAGTAATAAAATGCTGAACCTTTATGAGCAGAAGGTAAACCTGAACGAAACATAATTTTAGAATACTTCTATGGTGCAAATCAGATGTTTCACACAGCATTTGAATCACTAGGTGGTAGGCCATGATGGAATTGAAAGGCTCAGTATGTCCTGAGTCATCCAGTCTTCTATCAAGAGCCTGAAGTGATGAAACATGGCAACATCTGTATCTTGGCGCTTTGTAGAGCTGCGTGTTTCAGTCTCATTTGTTACTGTCCATGGTGCTGTTTCACAGAGTCTGAAAATAGAAAACAGGGGGCCTGTAGCTGTCGATGTTAAGAACTGTTGTTCTCATTTTCATTAATGCCATTGATCTTCAAAAACATAATATATTCCCATCAAAATATGTCATTGTCCTACTCTTAATTCTTTTTATGTCAAGCATACTTCCAGACATATCATTAATTTCCCTATATTCAAAACACGGATTCTTTATGAAAATGTCTATTATATTATTCAATGTAACATTTTCAGCTTGAATGCTTTGAAGTGGAACTATTAGGATCAAGTGTGTGATTCTAAGTAAATGTTGTGATCTTAGAAAACATAGTTCGTAACTCCTGAACAAGAATCAGATGCCTTTGAAGGAGAAGCAAGAGGAGGGGGAACATGGATGGTTAGAATGCAGTTAAGTAAATGGAGACTGAAAATTAAGAGGGAGATATGGACAAGAGAAAGAGTAAGAAAGAGGGGGGAAGACAAGAGGAAATAAAATCTAGAGCTGACAACAGAGTAATAAAATGCTAGTATAAGAAAATAAAAAACCAAGAGAAGCCCCTCTGGTGCCTAAGTACCAGATTCCAGTAGTTCTAATTAATTTTTTTTTATGTAGCAACAATTTCATTACCTCTTTACCTGTATCACCTGCCAACACTTCCTCTCAGGATCATATTTTAAGTGATACTTCTGTCCCTTTTTAATTGTCTTCTTTGTCCTTTCTACCAGTTATTTCCCTCTGACAGTTAGCTCTTCATTAGGATTTCTTGGTATGTGATAAACATGGAGAAAAATATACTTATGTAAACACTGATTTTAAGTGAGCTTGTGCACCTTGGTCGTATACACCAGTCACTATTCTCATGTTAATGAAGCAGATAAGAGCTCATGTTCAGAGAACCCCAGAGTGAAATAAGGATGTTGTTCAAGGGGAGCTTGTATGTAGTGCTGTTGAGGATGCTCTCTTACTGCCCATCTGGTTTGCTGCTAACGTGGCAATTGCAGTAAGTTTCTTCTGAATGTCTGAATTCCTTTAAACACTGTGACAAAAAGACCAAACCTTACACCTGAGGGACTGTCTAGTCCCAATCAGATAACGAGACTTCAGTGCAAGCTTGTACTGTTTTGTCCATTCTACAAAATGTTTAGTTGTGTTCAAGACTGTTTGAGATGACTTATGTATACAGTTTTCTTTCTAAAAAACTATCATTATTTTGCTTTGAATTGGCTTCTTAAAACTATTATATAAATTTGATGGCTGAAAGTCAGATTTTTACCATTTGTGATCCTTGCTATCTGCTTTACATCACTGAGCACTATCAGTAACCGCTTATTTCTTTTTCATACTAGCCTAATTTTATTGTTTATGTCTTGTGGATGCAAATCTTGCTGGCATTATGTTCTCTTTTAGTTTCTTAGAAGCAAGCAATTCAGCATGTGAAACATTTAGAGGCTTAAGGTTAGCTACATGACACATTTATAAGATCTACTTTTCCTCTGAAACAGCTCAATTTTTATTAGATTTCATGAAGCACTTGAAGCCATTTGTGCCCTACATAACACAACTCCACAGGACCTATAAAATCAGAAGATAAATGGAACTGGTTCTAAATATTTCAAATTACATTCTGATATAAAATCGATCTCTCTAAAATTCAATTATTAAAATCTTGTAACCTTTCAAATGTCTACAAGGGCATGTAGGACAATAGGCTGTTTGAAAGAATTAAATTATTTTAAAATATATTTCTACCATTCCTTACTGGAAAAAAGAGCTAAAGTCATCCCTGAAAAATCACACTAGTAATAAATATAGGGTTCTTTTTAACTATTTCTGTATATTACTGATTTGGACACTTGCAAAATGCAAAATATTTTATAATTTATGGATACTTATGCTGCATTGGACTGTATTGCATTGTATGTTATATAATTGTGACATGAATCCAGCATTGAAGTGTGGCATTAATTAAAATGTATCACTATATAGTCCATTTTGTATTGCAGTGTTCAGTCTCAGAGGTTCTTATTACAGAAACTACGCAAAGGCTTTCCTTCATCTGTGATTTAGTCTTCCAAAGTTCTTTATTTTGAAAAAAGCTGCTAAACAAAAGTGAGAGTCCTTAGACATTTTTTTTGAGGCTAGGTAGCCCAGGTGGAAATTTCTGAGTTATGGCAGTTTCCGAAGATTCAGGGTCAAGGCCTCAAGCAAAAAAGAAAACTCATTGCTAAGCCTTTTATATTTGTCTGAGACGATCAAAAGACAGACACATCTGACACATTTGGCAGCATCAGGGGAAGGAGCAAATGCTATGAAAATATGCGTCTGAGAAAGCAAAGAGCCTTTGTGTAGTTTACCTCCATCTCTTTGCGAGGAAACAGAACTTCTGTGTGTTTTGTATATTAATTAACCTGAAGAAATATCTAATTTCTTCTCAGAACAGTTACTCACCTGCAAGGACACAAAATTTCCAGTAATTCAGCAAAGTGGCAATGTTATTGAGGTCCAAATTGTGCCACCTTTTTCTTTCCTGTGGTTATTTGTTAACCCAGTGGAAATACTTTTTTTTCACTATCCAGAAGGCAACCCACTTGGAGGTTATCTATAACTCATTTACCAGACTTTTGCCAGAGGAGAAGATAAGCGCAGTACTGTGTGGTGATTCTCTCTCTGACAGTGAGAAGGATGGGTTAAGAAGTGGCAAGCAAAACTGTGTAGAACAGAAATGGTAAAAGAATAACTATAGATGTTGTTTGAGTCTAGGCAAAGTAGCCTGCAGTGAGGCCGAAATAATCAGATTCTTAGTTATCTTCCCTGATGTTATCTTGCCTTATCTTACATATGCAAGTTTCTTACCTATGAAGTTTCTTACATATTCAAGTTTCTTACATATGCAAGTTCTGATATGAAATATTTGATGCCTTATCTCCTCAAGCTGTCCTTGCCAATATTGATAAAGTTGCTTGCAGACTAGCCCGGTATTTTGGTGTAGAGAGGAATAGCACATTAAAAAGGGAATTTGACCAGTCCAGATAAGGCTTGGTACCATCACATAAGATAAGAAAGGAAGGAAAAATGTGGAAAGAAAAGGGAGAAGGGAAATTGTTGAAAGAAATAATAATAGTGACTAGAAATCTGGCTGTGCTGTAATTTATGGCTATTGCAAGGAAACATTAGTTTTAATAATAAGTGTCAGAAACCTTTAGTGTACCAATGTAGTTCAAATCTTAAATTACAACTGAAGCCAAAGCAATGGCTTTAGTACATGTTTCAAGAAGGTTTTATCTAGTTATTATTACAGGTGAGATACTATCTGACTTGCACCAATTTAGCACTAGCTAATTCACATGAAATGCATGCATTATTTTTACCCTTAGCTACTTGACAGCACTTCTGTGAGGCAGGAAAGAAGAAAATACATTTGCAAGTGAAACTCTTTCGCACTGAAGTAATCAGTAGTTATGCATTCAGTTCAGTGGGGCCAGTTGTGAGTTGATACTTTTTCCTAATTTGTGCAAAGACAAGCAAAACTAGGGGTTTTGTGCATGAAAAGAAAACATCACTAGTACATGGAACGTGCATGAAGAAATCCAGGTCCATTTGTGGTGACTGGGAGATTGACCATCACAGGTCTTTAATATAAAGATTGATAGTGTCATTATCCCAGAGTGGCCTTCCATGTGAAATGGTGGCTGCTAATCATCAGAAACCATTATGATTTTAGATGATCTGATCTTCTAACTGAAGATTTTTTGTTTTCTTTTGAGTGTATTAGCCTGTTCAACATTTTACCCAGAGTGAAGTTGTGCTCTACAGTAATTTAGAATTTCCTCCCATAAACAGTATGGGGTACATAATTTCCATTAGTCCTACCTTGCGTTTTAATCATAATTTAACATCACTGATAAAGTTCTGCTTTAACTATGAATTGATCTATGCTCAGAATTGAAGGATCAGAAAATTTTATCATTCATCAAATGTCAAGAGTTATAAAATAATTACAAAGATGTTTAATGCAGAATGCCTCAGTTTAACAGAAGAATGATCAATGTCCTTTATGATTTATTGATTTTTTGTGTGTGTTGATTTGAGCATTTCTGGGAAGTAAGGAGACATTCACATGCATTTGAAGGTTAAAGAGGCTTTATAATATCTCATCTGAATTCTAGACAGAATGTATGCTAAGTATTTATTTTATTCACCATATTCATACTACAGACCCATATATCTGTTTGACAAGAAAAAACACAATATACTAATTTGGATACTTTGTGGGATATTTGTTAACCTTCCAAACTCATGCAGTCTGTTTTCTAGCTGAGCAGATGTCCTGTGCATGTAGTATGAAACAAACAAGACAAATATATTTTGTCCTGTTTAACTTAATCATTGTTTCTATTGTGGAGCTTAAGTTTGATTCATGTACAAAACCAAAGGTAACATAACCATCCTTCAGAAGTTTTCTTTAATGTGCTGCAAAATCATCAGATCTTCCGTTTCTAATAAAGCAAATTTTCACAAATAAAATTAAAAATATGTGAACACCCAGAGACATACAAAATCAGGAGTTAACTTCAATCTCCTGCTAAAAAAGTAACGTTGGGGGTGGAGGGTGAGTGGGAGAAATTTACTTATGAAATAATAATACCTTTATATTAAAATAGTATTTTTTTTATTATCTCTTGTTCCCTTGTTAAGAAGCATGGTCCTCAGAATGTTAGTGAACTGAAGATGCCTCATTAGCAAGACAGAATAGTAGTAAAAGTTTTGAACACTATCTCTGCCTTATCTCCTCACTGTGAAAGGGCTCAGAAGTTGCCTAATTTCCAAGAGACACTTAAGCAAAATATACATGAAAGAGCAAGTAACTGCTCCTGAACTGTGCTATTTTGTGTGGCAGGAGTGCCCTTGTTACAGCAGGAGAGAAAAAAGAGCTGTAATGCAGAAATTCTATAAAATCTCTCTTTAGCATCATATTCATGGCAAACTTTTCTATGCGTGGGTAAATGATCAGCCTCATTACATTTCTTATATCCATCACAGAAGTCTCATTATTTCCTTCTGTTCCCCAATCTGTCTCTGCCCATCTGTTTTCTCTTATGGTTGGTTCGTAAGATCTTTGGGGCAGGAATTGTTTTTCATTTCTATGTACAGTATCTAATTAAGGGGATCCTGGCTTACAACTAGGAACTGTAACCAGAAGAATAAACCAAGTATTCCCTAATAGAACTTGCATATGTAAGAAACTGAGCTATTAGTGACTTATAAACACTTGAAGGCCTCAAGACTTCAGATTTCACGCAAATTAAGGAATCCTCTTTAGCATATACAAAACATCTGATATCTGCTTAACCTGTGTGTTAATACCATATGTATTTTTCCTTACATCAGAAGTGCTCAATTCAGCATATAACTGTTCTATCTGTAAGTCTGTCACAGAGTCAGATTGCCACAGAATTGTATGATTATTGGCATTAAAGAATGATTCCAGAAAACATGAAATGCACATGGTCCTTGGGGATCTCTCTACCTAGTCTCCTGGTCTGGCCCATGTGCAGCATATTGGGTAGAATACATTTCTAATTGGTTGCAAATGACTCACAGTCCTCTGTTTCTTTTGTGCCGACATATAGATTCTACTCCCTGCCCCAGCAGGATTGGCTTCTGCCTCGAGTCTGGAAGAATTTTTCTATCTCCTATTTTGGGATTATTAAGTTTTCACTGTCATGCAAAAATGTTAAAACAGTCTGAGGAACAAATTCCTATTCCCTCCTAAACCAAACTCATCTAAAGAAATAGTGATGTGCAATTCTTAAAGTAGTAAAGATCTTAGAAATAAAATATCTGCAGAATAAAAAGATGAAAATTGATAAAAATATGAAGTTGTAACTGTGTTGATGAAGACGAAGGCAAGGGTATTTTTAAATTATATATCTATTTTTCATAAAACCAAAGTCTTGCTGGAATTTGTGTAAACTTAGTATTTAATTTTAAATATGTCTTCTGCTATCTTAGCCTTTGTTGATTTTCCTGTACATGTGCATTGCATAAGGTCAAAAACTTGGTCTAGTGGACACACAGAATTCTTAATTTTAGCATAATCTGTGAGTCTTTGTATGTTTACTAATTTGTAAGTCCTATAGCAACACTTCTAACTTGTCTAGTTAGAAACTCACATTTCCTTGTACATGAGTTTCACACACATTTTCTTTAAGATTTCAGTAATCATACAAGACAGCAATAGAAAAGTTTAAGGCTAAAAGGGTTTGTCATAGAAGCAAGAACTGTTGGAGTTTTGAGTGTATGACAGAGGCACGACTTGTAGATATCTTCAAAGCCTGACTAATAGAAAACCATGTTATGGGACAGTAAACAAGAAAGCTTAGTCCACAACAAAGTAATTTTGTTTAGTTCACCTTTTAGTAGAAAAAAAAGGTATTTATAGCAAGTCAAATTACCTCACTTACACTTTACGTTGAGCATGTCTATAGGAACACTTTCCATGGCTGTAAGTGTGTCTAGTACTGTTGACATTTAGCAACTATTAAAGGTAATTCTCTGGTTGTAGTAATATTGCAAGTATTTATATAACTTTGTCAATTAGGTGAGAGCAACTATGTCTGTTATTCCTATATTGCATATTAATTTTTACATAGACTTTTACTTTCAATTTTATGAAAACCCATCTCAAAATGGGTTTTATTAAATCTCCAGACAGTTCTGATATATATTTCTAATCTTAAAAATTTAAGAGTTGTTCACATAAGAAGCACGAGAGGCTGTATCTCCACAGTGGAGTGATGCCTTCCACAATGCATGTTGGAGTCCTGATGCCCTGATGGTGCAATGTATAAGACATGGCCTCTTGTATTTTCCTGTCTATTCTGTCTTTCCTTCCAATGGAAACCAGCATGCACCCAGCAGTGCTTCACACCCAGCTTTTCTTCAGTAAGTAGTCAAGATGAGGCAATGATTCAGATAGCAGGATTTCAAATGACATGGATTTCTTGGCACTTTGTGCACAGTGACATGACCTGACTTTCCCACTTCTGCCTTGGAAGCCTTTGAGTGTCTTAGGTTGCATAGAACTAAATAACTTCCCTAACCAATGAAGGATCCTAGCCAGCCATTGCTTTAAATGTGAAACATAAAAGACTTCCAAACAATGCCCAGAAAAGACAGTGGTAGCTCCTGAAGGAGGCTGAAGAAAATAGTTTGTGAATGTCCTTTAAAATTACAAGGAATAATGTATTACAACTTGAATCCAATCACATAGGATACTCAGAAAAAAAAAGCAAAAAGAATAATTTCTAGGAAATTTTAATCTGAAGATATTTTGAGTCATAGAAGAGGATTTTAGCCAGTCCTAGTTCAGTATTAATGAGTAAGGTATATGTGTGAAAATAAGGATACAGTAAAAAGCCATATGTGGAAGTGACAGATCATCTTATTGAAGATTTTATTATTTCTGTTACTTTTTTTCTATTATAATTATGTAACTTGCTTTTTAGTAATAGAAAACAGGTGAAATAGATTCACAATTTATGATATATATTTCACCACTGTTCACAAAATCTTATCAGAAAATATGCTTATTTTATATTTAACACAAAGAAAGTGATGACCTATTAACCTGAGGTATTCCTTTTTTCCTCACGTCAAACTGTTTCATGTGGGCATTTATAGTGCATATGGGATTCTACTGCCTTTTATAATTCACCTGCTTTTCCATAAGAATGTAGGGAGTAAATTATGACTGACAGGTTTTGGAAAAAAAACCAACAAACTCCCAAAACCTCCAAAAACCCAAACAGTAGAATAGCTGAATTTTAATGTAATCAGAAAAAAAGTCTTTATATTCCATGCAAACACAAGCCATTCTGTCGTAAGCTTTACTTTCCAGAAAGAAAAATACAGCTATTTTTATGCATCTGTATTTTTTACATAGATGTTTGTAAAAAAACCAAAACAAAACAGTAAAAAAACCAACCAAAACATCATTTTAATCCTTCTTTAAGAAAGGGGGGAAGGCAGAAATAACAACTATAATTGACTGCAAGATTTTTATATTTTTTACTTATTGCAATTTAACAATGGAAAATGGTTCATACCATTCTCATATAGGTGAATATTCAGCTTATAACTGATGAAATGTGAGTGATTAGAGATAAAATAAAGAATGGAATATTATTCTCTCTGCTTCCGGTTTTCCAGAACTCCATGATTTGTCTAACAGTGCATCCTAGCCAAGTTAATCATGCTGGATGCTATCTGGAGTGACTCAAAAGGAATCAAACCTGTAATAACTAATTCAAGTTGCTGAAGACATAAACTAACAGTGAATAATTCACTTCACTTCAATGTATGATTTGTTGATGAATAATCATGAACTACCTGAAATTCTTTAGCTTATAAATATTAATGAACAACTATTTTCTCTGTATGTTTCATGATTCTATGTCTGTTTAGACTCTTCCAGAGGAAGAAAAAAAGGCATGTACATCTAAAGAGGGAAGCTGAAGATAGATCACAAAGATTTCTAATTACTTTCAGAATGATATTTCAAAAGTGACAAAAAGTTAGCAGTGTATCAGTTCATTTTTCTGAGGTGGTTATGTGAAAAGAAATAAAAATATTAGGCCATAGTTAAGCAACTGACTTACAGCTACAGAAAAACCTAGCTTAATACTGACTTAATGCATTTGTACCTTTACAAATTGTAATGTGATAATCCATCATCAAAACCTGATGCATTTATGGCAGTAACCTGAAAACTGACAGTCAAAGTTTCAAGGATGTGGAACTGAATTTCTAGAAACCAAATTGGTTTTGATGTAAGGTATGTCTATGTGTGGCTTCATTTCCTAGTGCATTTTCATCCACAGTCAGGGCAAGACTGTTGTTTGTTTAAACTTGTATTATACAATGCACATCTTTTCATGTCATATCCTTACAAATTATTTTAAATATGTCATTAAAAATTCTGCAATTTTTCTTATCAGGTAAATGTTTTCTTTAACTACATATAAATAACTAAATACCTTTAGCTGCAGTTAAAAGCATAAAGTCTGTTTACACTTCATATGTTACATGGCTGCGCTCCCTCTAAGAAAATGGAAACAAAGTTTAACCCTTCAGCAGTCACAGGTATTATTTTATGCTCTCACAAAATGTTTATCCAGGAGGTGAAACATTAAATTACTCTATTGAAATAGTAAATTAACTTAAAAAAATTATTATTCTTCATAGACATATGAACACGTGAAAAATCAAGTTTGGTACTGCAAGATTTGCAGAAAGTTGTTTATTGCATTCCTAAGCCATTAGACTCTTTAAGAAGAAGGGTAGGATAGCGACAACCTGGCTAAGTTTAATGAAGATCTTAATGACAAAGAGCCCCCTAGGAGCAGCTGCTGTAAAAGGAGCCATTCTGGTACCAGATGAGGAACAGTTGTGGAGTCATGGAAGGGGGATTTTTGTGGGGATGGGAGTTAACTTAGGAAGGTCATAGGAAAGAATGTTTGCCAGATGTCTAATTCAGATTCTGTCTTCCATTCAGGAGAAAGTAGGTGTCTGAACTGATTCTGGTTACTTCTGAAGAGCAAGTGGTGGCAAAGGTGCCAGGAGTTAAGGCATTCTAGAGTGCTGAGTAACCTAAGGAGGGTATTATTTGTAATTTCCTGCCTCTCTGGGAAAGGAGAGGAGAGATGTTAAAAGCAGCATGCTAGGTGTGGCCTAGGGCCCTCTGTGGCTCCTTCAGGTACTGATATTCCCAGATGTTCCTCAAGCCAGGGTACAGCTTCTCCTGATGATGGAATTATGGAAATATACCTGTTACTGTGTACACCAGCTGCAGATATGAAGAAGATATATCATCTATCTTTTGCAAAGATCGTGTACTATTGCTGTAGTTTAACCATGGTAAATTCAAAGATTTGCTGACACAAACAGGGCAGTGCAGAAGTGCTGTGGGTATTGACTATCCTTTTCTGCCAGGTTGCCTGAGCTGGAAGAGCTTGTTCACAGCTCAGGGTATGCTGCAAGGAGCCTTGAACAGCTGTGGGTGAGTAATAAAGTTCCCTCTGGGAACAAAGAGCTCTCTAAACCTGATTATATTAATAGCCCCTGTGTTGTCCTGACTTAAATTCATGCTAGTATAGTCCTAGATGTGAAGAACAGAGAAGCTAAGGTACGCTGGCTACAAAAGATTTCTTTGATTTGCGGGGTTTGTCTCTCTGAGTTTTTTTGTTCAATCACAATGGATGATTATTTGAATGAATTTACCAAATCAGAAATGGCAAGTTCATTTAATTCTGTATGGCTACTCAGTTTCACACACTACTGTCCTAGACTCTGAACTAGTCCTTCATAGTAACCTAAAACTTGTTTCAGACCTGTTTGGCTTTTAAACAGAATCAGAGGCTGTGGATGGTAAGGTGAACAGAGCACAGACCAGTGGACACACACATGGTTGAAAGGACCCTGTGTTTAAGATGTGATGCTGGTGTGCTCCCTGAAAATGGCAGGTTCTACTGGCATTTAATGGTGGTAGCAGGATAAAAAGCTGCTACTTTTAATGGAAGCACCAGGATAAAAGGTTGTTGCCAGACTCAAACTAGATTGATGTACCTGAAGGGCAGGAAACTGAATATGGTCTTTACCTGCAGTTTAGGATATTGGCTCTTTGTTGCATCATCTATGGACTGTGCAGTTTAAGTTCCACAACTAATAAAAGGAGTTCTTTGGTGTGTCAGAAAGATAGGGTAGCTCATTTGATACAAATCCTGAATCTGAGGATAGGGTGGGGGCAAAGGAAAAGCCTCTAATGTGTAAGAGTTATGGTAGCAGAAGTAATTAGAGGGGCCAGGTTGCCATTTATCCCTGCTTTAACTATTGATGATGCCTTCCAAATTATCAGAAAAGTACAAGACAAATTCGATAGAAATAAAACAGTTTTTTAAACTACAGATTTTTTTCTCTATTTGTAATCTTGTAGTTTAAACTCCTCCCATGTCTTTCATTATCCTTTTCCACTGAGTTAGTGAAGTTAGTAATGTCTGTCCAAAAGGGCTCTTACCAATATTTGTATTTTTCCTGCTACTGTGAGCAAACAGTGTCGGTTTCCTGTGTTTCTCTGAGGACTCTTAATCTGTCCTTTCTTCAGTCCTTTCTTGTTCCAAATATCTGTGTGTAAAAATCTGATTCTAGTCTTTTTAATGGTTGATCTTCAGCACTTTCCCTGCCTCTTATGCTCTACTATCTGGTCTCTCTGCCAGGTGTCTTCAATACTTTAAAAGAGAAAAAAAAATCTATTCAGAGTTTACCCTGGTTTTTCTCCCCCCTCCTCTCTATTATTATTTTTTCTCTTTGGTGTTAGTTGCCATTCATGCTAGGAGTAGAAATAAGACTTCAGTGACATATTTAGAGCTTTCAGGATGAAGAAGATTAATTCCCTTCAAACTTTTCTACCTGAACTTTTATTCTATTTTTTTTTTTAAATGAAGAAAGACAATGTGATTTTTTCTGGTTAAACATCAGTTCCTGAATGTTTATAATGGTCTTTTAAGACCAGTATCTGCCAAAGAGTGTCACTTTCAAATATGTGATTAAAATTGTATGTTGCTGCAAAGGACTCTTCACAGTGTGGATGGTTAATAAAATTCATGGGAAGTACCTGTAAAAATAAATGAAAATATTTTAGTTAGCAAAAGCTAATTTGTTAGCTTTTTGTGGCTTTCTAAAATCCTTTTTAAATATGCTGAGTGAGGAAACTACTATGCTTGCATTTTAAGAGCCATGTATATTTTTCCTGAAGCTTTTTCCTGCTGAGCCATGCACGGATACTTACAAAATTAGTGTGCAACTGTGGATGTACCCTTTTATTAAGGATTTGTATAATTTGATTACAGCGTGAGCTGGAGTCTGGCTACCCTACTATTTCTGTACTACTTTTAGAGAGCTAGAAAGAAAAGAAGTAAGTTTGGGAGGCAGAGAGGGCATAAAGGTAGTTATGAGGCTATTTCTAGGTCGGGGAAGATATTTCTAGTGGATTTCAGGAGACCTATGAAATTATTCAAGTCTTACTGCTTGTTTAAACTCTTTCATGTTTTTGCTGTGTATGTATGATGCACATACCTTTATGTAATAGTTTCTTGAGGAGAAAAAAGAAACCAAAAATAAACAGAATTTGTGATAAAAGGCAAAAGGAAAGAAAAAGCACCTAAGATTTTTGTAGCAGTTTTGGCTGGGCTAGAGTTCATTTTCTTCACAGTAGTTTGTATGGTGCTATGCTTTGGATTTGTGACCAAAGCAGTGTTAATAACACAGAGATGTTTTAGCTGTTGTGGGGCAGAGCTTATACAGCATCAAGGCCTTTTCTGCTTTGCATGCTGCCCTGCCAGTGAGTAGGCTGGGGATGTGCGAGAAACTGTGAGGACACATAGCTGGACAACTGACCCCAAGTGACCAAAGGGATGTCCCATACCGTAAGATATAATGCTCACCAATAAGAGCTAGGGGAACAGTGGATGTTGAAAGTTATGGCATTTGTCTTCCCAAATAACAGCTGCATGTGATGGAGCCCTGCTTTCCTGGGAATGGCTAAACACCTGCATGCCGATGGAAAGCAGTGAATGAATCTCTTGTTTTGCTTTGCTTTGCTTTTTTTCATGCAGCTTTTGTTTTACCTGTTAAACTGGATTTATCTCAGCCCACGAGTTTTCTCACTTTTGCTCTCCTGGTTCTCTCCCCCACCCTTACTGAAGGCAGGAGGGCTGAGTGAGCAGCTGTGTGGGGTTTAGCTGTCTACTGGGCTTAAACCACAACTGCAAAAGTGGCTAAACTAACCTGAAAACAGAAAGATAGGCAAGATTTTACACTGACTGTCTTTCATGGTGGCTGGTTGAACTCAATGCTTTAGAAGAGCACAAAGCTGTATAGAAGTGGCATGTTATTTTTGGTGTGTAGGCATGAAAACAACATATTGGGCATCAAGGAGAAGGAGACAGGCATATTTCAGACTCTGGATAACTTAAAAAAAAAAGTAGTCTCAGCTGCAGAATGTAGTTTCAGACTTGACTTCTCTGTAAGTCTTCACTCTGTCAGGACCCTTGCCGATGATTCTTCTAACAACTTTCAAAATTGACGAATATCAAGATTTGATTTTTGGTTCACATGCTGGTTTCTTCTTTTTGAAATATGGCTACAAGAGAAAAAAAATAATTGTAACTCATTTACCTGCTCTTCAGAATCCTACAAGGCTCTCATTTGCTGTAAAAACTCCAGCAGCCAGGATAAACTGCACCAAAGTGTTTGCATTGTTTAGCAAAATCCCTTGAGGAAAACCCCTTTGAAGAGAAAGGAAGGCTGTAGCAGGACTAAAAGAAGGCTTAGGAGGAAGAGAGCTTCAAAGGAGTCTTTCTTCTCTTTTCTACTCTAAAAGTACCTTTGAAGTAATTGTGTAAGGTACTAGCAGAAAAGGAGGCATCTGCTGTGAAAATTGCTTATTGCCCTGTTTATACACACCTTTCTTCTATCCTTGACACATTTCTTCTACCTTAGCTTTGCTGAATATGTTCACTTCTCTTATCCTGAAGCTGCAAATTCTGTGTCACAGAACCATCTCTATAGTTGCATGCTCCAAATTTACTATGATTTGAGCCATACTCTAGAGGCCACTGCAGTTCAAACATTTTAGAGAAAAGCTCTCACCTTCAGGACACAAAATTGTTTTGTTCTCTTCCTAAAACTCAACTTTCTGGAAAATTAATGTCTGCATAGTTGATCTAGAGTATGACTAGTGGCAGAACTTGCTTTTTTTTTATCTTGATTGATACCTTTTAGGAATTGTGGCATGTATAACTGATTGGTTATCTGTCATGACTTTCCACTGGCTTCTTTTTTTGTCAGGCAAGAAGTGGGAGCCAAAACCCAGTGGATATAGCTCCTGTGTGAGACTGGCACAGTGGAGGCCCTGTCAGTTCACTTGCAGATTTGGCACTGGGTTCAAATAAATCTGCAATTATTATCATTGTCCTGACCCTCTGGTTGACAGGGCAGTTTCTGCAGTTACCAGATTTATTGGATGACATTTCCATGCTGTCTCCTGTCTGTACTATAGGCCAATGCTCATCCATCATCCAAGTGCTACAAACTTTGTCACAGAGGAGAAAATCATGAATAAAGACTTGGCAAACACTTTCTTCAAGCTTTCATTGTCTCCAGTCCCTTTGGATAAAAGCAGCCCATTTAGTTGGTCTCACTGTCTGTCTGGGACTAGGAAATAAAATCAGGATAAAACAAACTCAAAGTAGCTGAAATTCTCATCAGGAGGATGACTTCAGTTATGCCAACCATAGCAGGAGGTGGGAAGGAGGGTTTGGGCATTTCAGAATGCATTCCTTTCATGTCTTCAACAAGCTAATATATATACACAGTAAGTAAGGTGCTAAAGAGAGTCTTTACTGAAATACAGATAGAGCAGCATGTTGAGGACATGAGTGCTGTATTGAGTGTCATCTGGTTCAATAATTCTTTCAGAGCAGGAGTCTGGGATCTGTGGATGGCAGTAAAATAAAAGCAGGGAGTGGGGCGGGGCTGCAATTGTAGAAACTTCCAGGTAGTACTTCAACAGAAGGCTTTTTAATGAGATAAGCATTCAAAATTCAGGAAGTTATATGAAAAGCATATGTGGGGAATATAGCAAAATTTGCTCTTATGTGTCATACGTTTAGTTCTCACAGAGTATCATGAAATTCTGTCTGGGTATTTTGCCTATTTAGACTCTTTAGGAATATCAAAACGCAGCAGTCTGTGTCTCTAGTGCAAAAACAGCATACTACTCGTTTCATTTTGACTTGACACCAGAGTGGGAATATCAATGAATATTACCTGGCTGGGGCTCACATTTGCCTTTATGTCCTTTACATAAATAAATAGCCTGTCTCAGATTTCTTTCTGTATCTGAAGAATGCAATTGCAACTCAACACAAACTTACTATCAAGATGCTGCTTGGTTGCTGCAGTTTACTGCCACTTTCAGCCTGTAGTTGGAAAGGGCCTGCAGGAAAGGGAAGGAAGTGGCAAAGACACTGTCTTAATTCGAGTAAAACCTTATCTATGTCACCTGTCAGCAGCTGAACTTTCTGGTGAAATAGGGAAGTGTATCTTTCTGTTTAGACTGGTACATGTGTGTGCCTGCTTGTTAAAAGGAACTTCATGCTGAGAGTACATGATGCAAATGTTAATAAAATTCAGTGGCTTACTTGGTAGGGTGAAGATGTTAACTTTAATCTGAAATTTTCAATACTTCAGGAGTCTAAAATCTCAGCCAAGATAGTTGTCCTAACAGTGCTTAAAGTTATACGAAGTTTTAGGTTTTCTAACTTACATCTATATACTATACATCTGTATAACTTCAACTTAGCAACGCTTCTTATGAAAATCATGGACAGTTCTTCGGGACAAGAACTACAGAATGTTTTTAAGCTATCATTTATCTTCAACATTGTGCACAGAACTGATTAGAAAGACATAATGCTGATTGAAGAAAAAATAAATAGCTTTTTTCAATGCCTCTGCCTCTGAGGAAATGTCTTATTTTCTTAGTGCTTAGCTGCATGATTTGTGACTATTGGGGTGGGAGGTAGACTTTGATGCAAGAATAATGAAATCAAATATGTCCTATCAAAACATATGTTGGCAAATTTATATTATAACAATTTGACACTCTGTTAAGGGCTCACCAAGACACTTAATCATTCTTTAGAATTCTAAGTAGGTGAATATCTACTTAAATTCTATGGAATGGTTAAAAAAGAGAAGCCTTAAACATAGAGGTCACAATTTTTCTGTAGGGATTTCTCAAAGGAGAGTAAAGAATTTGTTCTACTCCTTGTTTTACAGGATAATTGATCACCTAACTGAATGTTCACTTACTTTGTGAAGCCCTAGAGAAATCCTTTATTTTAACTGTGGTCCTTGTTTAGCTTTTGGTTGGTTGGGGTTTTATCTGTTTATTTTTTCCATTATTGTCAACACATTTCCCCTTAAGTGCCCCAGAAAATTGGCTAAAAGAGTAAAAAGCAAAAGCATAATAACATATGAACCATAATAACTATGAACCATAGGGCAAAGCACTGAGTATTTTCTAACACCCAAGGACTATAAATTGTGAAATATGCTTTTTTAACTCAGCAAATACTACACCAGATTTTTAAGTATAGAAGTAGGCATGCTAATAATGTAAAAGAAAAGATTCTATTGTTCACTAGCTATATATGATAAAGTGCCAAAAGAAAACCCCAAAACAACAAACATAAATAGAATTTAGTGGGGAGCAGAAAATGCTAAGGAAGCATAAAAGTGAGATTTTATGAAATAGTGACTTGCTTACTGTTTTTTGTCACAGATCCTGATTAATAACATTTCAGAAATTATGCATAGTCTACAGACACAGAGTTAATAAACATGAAAGATATTGTACCCAAGAGGCTTCACTGTAGCAATGGAGTTAGTTACAAGAACCACACTTGCCCAATCAGAAGAGAATTTTGAGGTTTTCATTGTTTGTTTCAGTGAATATTTGGATAAAGAGGATGTTTTTTTGGGGGGGAGGAGGGGAGAGGGAGGGGTTCAGTTTTCCCCCCTCATGCTCCTCTGTCAGAAAACGTGATAGCAACAACAGCAGAATCGGTGCTGCACTTGATTAGAAAGGAGTAAGGTACATGGCAATAAAGTCCTAAACCTAAAGATTCTTGTATTATTACTTTTAACCCCTTGGAAATAAAGTATTTACTAGGGAGGTTGGTGTTCAGATATACTATCTGGAACCTAGAAATCTTCTCCAGCTAGTTGTTGCCCCTGTGAAAAGCTGCAAGTGAGGGTAAGTGAGCAAAATACCCAAAGCAGAAATTCTAACAAGGAATTTTTCCACCTCTTCCCAACCCTTACTAAGTTATGCTCGTTTCTAAAAGAAGTAACTTTGCAAATGTTGTTGTTGTTTTCTGCTGTGGAAAAGTAATGATGTCTTTCCCCTGTGCCTATATTTTGAGGTTAATGTAAAGTCAAATTTCAGTTGGAAAATGGGGTCAACTTATTGTCAAAAGCAAATCTGGTTTCTAATATTTGCTGCCAAAATCTTTCTACTAGAAATGTGTCAGTTTGTTCTCTAAAGATATAACTGTGCCACCTCCACAAACTCCTATTCCATAGACCTTGCTCCCAGAGTCTAATAACATTAATCACTGTTAAAATGAAAAGTACTGGAAAGTATAGCACAATGACACCAATTGTGAGGAAGAAAAATCATATGGTGTGCACAGACAGTGTTTAGCTTGGTGGAAAATTACACAATAATCCCTTTGGCCTCTAGCTTTAAAGCTGTTGTTTTGATGTCAGTGTAGCGTCCGCTTTCTGGAAAGTGTGAAGCGGAGTGTTTTTATTAATGTTTGGCTTTACTGAGGTTTCTATTAGGGGCTATCATTCTGCAGAATGTAAATTGCATGTGTAGGCTGATAAAATTACTTTCATTCATTAGATTACAAATCTCTCAGAAGAAATAGCACTGATATTTTCCAGCAACTGCAATCTAAATAGTGCTTACTGGTCCAATAGTACAACTATAGCCTGAGGCTTGATTTCTGCTGGAAGTGGCATTCTCAGGTGATTGCACAAAATAGGAAAAGTAAGAATTTGTTATCCCTTAATATGCATGACCAATCACTCTTCTGAGAGGAAGCATATTGGGAAGGGTGAATTATATTTAGCAGAAATTACTGGGGCAAAAAGGCGTGGAAAATAAACACCACTTATGTTACATTTGATTTACTGAAGTACTTGGTGCACAAAACTGTGTGAAACGTTCAATGCACTTTGGGTATCAGGTAGTCTATGAAGATGAGCCTTATACCTCTGCTTCAGTAAACTGTAGGCAAGAACACTATCAGTTTAAACTAGAAATACTGTTAAACAGATCGTATTCACAGTTAATAAGAGTATTACAATCTGGAGATTTAAAAGTGACTTCTGTGTGTCTAAATATGCATTAAATTACCTAAAAGGGGAAGAGGAGGCTATGTAGTCATCCAACTGTGCTCTGTGTTTCTTCCCACTCCCCACCAAAAGCAACAGCAGCAGTTATACCTGTGCTTCCATTAATGCCTTGACCTATGCTGTGTATGATACAGGTTGTCTCTTGACTACTGTGGATGCTAAGAATTTAATTAATTCAAAAAGCAACTACAGAAATTTAAAAAGTTTGTATTAACTGCTTTATTAAGAGTTGCTAAATACAATCATCTCTCCCTTAAAGTGTTCCTGAATGTCAAATAACTGGAGACTGGAAGGGATATTTAGAAACGGCCATATAGGTAGTATGCCAATATAAGTTACTGCAGCAAAGGCCAAATCTCTCACTGAGCCAATGCAGAATGTTGAAATAATTAATACTGAGAACAGTTTACTTCATCCTAGAAAGAAGATATGAAGGAATTGTGAGTCACAAAATGACAACACTCTATTCTCCTTTACAAATAAAACAGCTCATAGGTTCTCAGTAATTCAATGTACAGTTGTTGCAGAGTTCAAATCATAGAATCAGGGTTGGAGGGGACCTTAAAGATCGTCTAGTTCCAACCCCCCTGCCGTGGGCAGGGACACCTCCCACTAGATCAGGTTTCTCAGAGCCCCATCCAGCCTGGCCTTAAAAACTTCCAGGGATGGGGCTTCTACTACCTCTCTGGGCAACCTGTTCCAGTGTCTCACCACCAATCAATCTGGCAAACTGTGGGTTAAATTAAAAAAGCAGTATATAAAACTTCCCTTCACTGTAAAACTTTGTGGTGTAGGGTGAAGATAACTAATTAACTTTAATCTCATTAACATCCTTGATAGTTTTCATGAACTGTTTCATTAGGCTCACCAGAAAAAGTGCCCAGTCCTTGAAGGTGGGCCAGGAGAATTTATTGAAAATACCTTGCTACAAACAAATTAGTGTGTTATTTTTAATGTTTTGAAAACCCTAAGGGATCATAAAAGACTAAAGTAAAGTTCTGGTGTGATGCGGGTGCAGGAAACATCACTTTTGGGTCTTCATATTGTAAACAAATGCATGGGGAATTCTGGGTTGCAGCAAGTAGCAGCTAGCTTGGCTTTTGCTCAGACCAAAAGATATGCCTATGACTTTAATCATGGTGTGTGCACATGTGGGACTGACAGCTGGTCTGTACTGTCAGCAAACTTCCTCTGCTTGGATAGTAATTTAGCTGAGGTTTGCTGATCCTACTTGCCATGTATGTGAAGGTACTACCTAAAGGAAACACAGTTGAATCCCATGGGTGTCTGCCATTTGAGATGTCTTCCCAGTGCTGAGTGTTGCTACTGATACACCTACTGCACAGTTTTTGTATTTGTGTGCTGGTTTGGGATTGTAATGCAGAAATACACAACTTTAACATCCACAATAACTTGTTATATAAGTTAACTGTAGTTGCCATGGCATCTGAATGAACAGAAACACTGCTGAGACTTCTTGCTTCCATTACCTGCCTCTTCCTTTGTTTAATTTGAGTTTGATTCCTTCCATATCCTGAAATGGAAGGGAATAAATGACCATTAAAAATAATTCTTGTGATGTTATTATCCAGCTTACTATGCAACATGATTAGATAAAGTTCTGACCTGAAATAGGAAAAATAACATATAAAAGAAGTCTTTTTAAAAAACATTTGTATATCATAAATAAGACATTTTTCACCGTTGGCATAATTATGGATAAAATAAATAAAAAGTAACTGGTATCTGTTTTTATGAAGAAGGAAAGGTATTCACTGGGCAAAAAGAAAAAGTACCAATATATTGCTTCATTTTCTGGATTTACTAACACTTTTGCTTATACAGAGTAGAGAATCCCCTTACTTGGGCCCTGGGAGATACATAATTTGGTAGGCAGCTTTCACTGATGGTTGTAGGAACTCTGCTTTTTGACTGCTGCAGTAGAAACATTGCTGACACTTCTTGCTCCCCTCACCTGCCTGTTCCTTTAATTCAAGTTTAGTTCCTTCCATATCCTGAAATGGAGGGGAATTATCATTGCTGATTTACACAGCAGTGATCAACACTACTATATATATTAAATGTTCTATTAGGCCATAAATTTTTGTGAAGTACAACCTTCAAAGGAAGCATTTTTTCATAGGTGCATATAGTCCTGTTCTTTAAAATTCTTTACAACTTTAAAATAATGGTGTCTCCTACACTGAAGCAATAAAGAATAAAATGGCAAGGACATTTTTCTGTACTATATCTGTAGGAAAGTCTTGGGTCTCATAGAAATGAGAGCAGACTCTAAGAATTTTTTTCTTTCTACTGTTTCTTCCCCTGCCAAACACTTAGGGCAAATCCTTACTAAAAAAGATATCATTAAAATGAGGTTCTGTTACTTGACTGGAGATTAACATGTTAAGCCCAAGCCAAAGAGCAGACAGATAAATACCTTCTCGGTTGTAGTCTTTTGATAGCTTTTAAGTCCAAACTACCATCTTGCTTGTGATGCAACCAAAATAGAACACTTAACATATTAAGTTAAAGTTGCTAGAACAACTGATAAATATTTCCTAACTCAAGGAAAGAGACAAGGATTATATTTTTAGTCTCTAGTCATGAGACAATGGAATTATGTTGGGTTTTTTCTTTTAAATTGACTTTATTGGCAATAAATCTCATTTTTCTTTTAAAGTGGTTACAAGACTGGTCTTCCAAAAGCTTTAATCTCTTAATTCAATTTCAAAATTAGGCTGTAAACCACCAATCAAAATATTTTTTTTGCTGCCTGCTATTCACCTTTACTGTCATTCAGTTATAAATTTTTCAGCAGTATTACTGTCTAAATATTTATCTAATTCTTTACCTCAAGGAGAGGTTCACTCAAATGACTTCATACTGCAGGGGCTTTTTGGTCCCATGCACGTACCATTTATGGTTCTCATTAATATACAGGTGGTGTTTTTTTCTAGAGAAAAGAGAAAACTTTCTTTGTCATAAAACTTGAATCAAATTAAGTTACCCAGGATTTGTTTTTTAGAAATGAAGAGTAGGAGTCCATGTATTAACCTGACACATTTTGATTTATTTTTCCAGTTTATCAACAGACTGGCTTATCTCTTGTCTGATGTTAATTGGTTAATGCATTAACAAGTAATTAACTGCTTTCTGAAATATTTTCCATTGTTTCTGGCTGTATATTTTGTTCTTCTTTGGAACTGCCTGCTAACTTGAGGATCTATCTACCCATTTATCAATATGCATGCTTCTGACTGATTTTTCCTTCCCTGTTTCCAAACTTAAGGTTCTGTTTTCCTCCAATTTTGTCATGTATGCTAGTCTATTCAGTTACAGCACAGCAAACCCTTTTAAGTAAAGATCTGAAGAAGCATACTTCTAAACAGCTTTTTCTTCAGAAAACCAAATACACTTAGGTGTATTTTTTATAATTTTTTTTAAACGACCATTTAATAATAATACTAAAAAATACTAAGTTTTTCTTAGGAGTTGCACCTCTCTGAGTTGCTTCCTCTGGTCAATGAGTTAGACAGTGAAACTCCTAATCACATTTGGTGTTTTCTTTCAGAGACCTTGGCCCTGTATTTTCTGATGAATGAATCTCTCTGTTCTCCCTGGACAATGGTTAAGCTTCAGCAGGAGGAAGAGAGAGGACATCTCTCCTCGTGTACTGAAAAACTCACCTACAACAGGTAGGCTCCATTCTCCTTGCCTGAGAAGGGCTTGAATTTGTGTCTCCTCCTTCCTAAAGGAAGTTATACAGTGTAGTTGGGATCACTGTTTTCTCTGCTTGGGGTTTCAAGAGAAGAAACCTGCTAATCTCTCTTTCAGAGAACTTGATGTTCCTTTTGAAGAGTATGGATTCTGGAAAAGAAGGATCTCTTTTTTTGCGGTTGAATAGAGCACATATGCCCCAGAGAAGGTGTAGGTATTCAAGCGCAATTTGATTCTGTACTTCTTACTGGCTATCTTTAAATCCCAGTTTGAGATCACTTATTCAACAGAGTCTAGGTGCTCAATGTGCAGGTTTATGATTTTAGCAAGCAGTGTACAAAAATACAAGCTCTTAAATGCTAAAGTGCTATAATAACATGTTCTTAATACATTTATTGCCTCTTACCTTAATTTGCATGAAGAAAGAACCTTCTTCCTATCTATTCTTTTTCTTTTTAATACAGAATCTCCCACTTACTTATAAATTAATGTTGGCAGAAGTACCACCACAAAGATGTATGGCAAGCCTTTTTCTAGGGCTTTAGGAAGGTGATCCAAATGAGAACAGGTACAGAACTTTATTCCTGGTATAAACTTACGCTTTCTTACATTTAACAACAATATTCACTGAGCTTTCATGCTACCTGTGTGACTTTCTGCAACTGTCACATCTTTCATCTGCTGAGACACTTATAAACTGCAGTACTAGGTGTTTCTGGATTATTTAGTACAAAGATATTAGCCGAGAAGGCCAGCAGTTTCTCAGCATTCCTAAGATTATTATATGGTTGAGGAAAGGTGTACAGAATTTTCCCTGAAAATACTGAATATTGTGAAAAGTTCAGTCAGCTGCATGCTGACTACTTCTAAAATATATACAAACAATATTACTTCAATCAGGATAGACTTACACTATGTACTTTCCCATTGAATCTGATTTTTGTATTTTTGCTTTAGTAGTTATCCTTTTTATTCATAGTCACATAATTGTGTTATAGTCCTATGTGGGGTCATTTTCAGGGCACTAGCAAAATATAAATACTGTCAACTTTTGTTTGGATCTTTAAGTCTACCCTCTGCATTGCAGTGTTATGGTTTTCTGGTTTGGAGCTAAGCCTATACAAATAATACCTTCCCCAGATAATGCTGTTTCGCTGTTTAAAAAAAAACGTATTCAGTATTTATTCTGTAACCTTTTCAGAAATGTTTTTTTTAATAAAAAAATATTTTTTTTGCCTGGTAAAACTGTAGTCTTCAACATTAATTTTTTATCTAATATTAAATTAAAGGCCAGACAACCACATTCTGAGAAGAGTTACATGTTCTGTTTTCATTTACTTCAGAGAGAGATCAATGATGCAGGATGACATGGTGTGGATTAATCTCAGCTTGTTGAGAATTATGAATATTCAGAGTAAGCCTAATGATAAGGAGAAAAGAAAGCATGTGGCTCAATGCCTCTAATGTGTTTCAGCTCTGGAGCCTCAAATTAAAACGCGTGAAATGAGAGAAAATTATTCTTTGGCAAATTCTCCAGGTTTTTTTTGTTGTTGTTGTTACTGTATCTTCAGTAACTGTTTTAGCTATTTAATTTTTAATCTCAATTGATTACTGATGCAATTGAGATCATAAAATAGCCATGGCTGACAAATACTTACGCTGAACATTTTAAGCAAGGTGAGCAAGCAACCAGGATTCAGTTATGGATGGCAATAATGGAGCACACAGTTGTAGGTGGGAAAGTGATTCTGTGTGAGGTGGGGTTGCAACAGAAAATTCTCAGTGCTTGATTTCTTCCAGCAAGGGTGCTACATGAACATCTCTTCAGAATGTGGAAGAAAGTAAAATATGGAATAACATGGAAACTAAAATACATAAATAAACAATCCATTAACTTTAGAAATAAAAAATGCCATCCACAAACTACATGGTTACCAATCTGACTTAACAGTAAGAAAGTCCAGGGAACAAATTTTGAAATAAAGAAAAAATAACAAATATAATTCAGAAACTGATGGATGCATAATGCCTTTTGGCCAAAGCTAAGTATGTCTAATTCATCTTGCAGGCTTTCCTGGTCACTTGAACAATGGAAACGTTGCAAATTTAACAGAAATCATTCTTACAACTAATAAAAGATTTAGCTGACTGAACTGGCCAGTAGACCATGAACCTAAATTAGGAAAATAGATTCATGAGGTAATAGAGACGGGCTTTCAGGCAGCAAAACCAGGTTGCCATCTCTTTCTGCTACTTAAAGCAACTGAACAACAACAACAACAAACCCACAACACACATACACAAACACAAAAAATCTGCAAAATTATTTGGTATGTCCAGAAGGGAAGCAGACTAAAGCCATGTAGTGGATAACAGCAGTTATAAAGGGGTACCTCAGCAAATATCTGTCAGGGCTTCTCTTCCCAAACCTCTTGCTTGCTTGAGTCCAAATATGGAGCTATGTTCTGAGAATGCAAAGGAGGAGGAAATACTTCATACTTTTTATGCCATAACCTTGGATTGTGACATTCATGAAGCAAAGTCATCTGTTCTAGATGTCCCTAACCTCATGGGGCTTGAATCTAGAGATCCTATAGCTGTAAAGCTGCCCTAATTACAAGGCAAGATTAGGTGAAGTTTTTCCTTTGCTCCTACTGATGCTAGCAGACAGTCCAGCAAGGTATATACAAATTTATTTGGCTTAGTGGGAAAGCAAGCAATCTCTTCTCCAGTCCAGTCCTCCTCACTGAACTACTGTTTCAGGCTAAGGGTTCCTGTGTTTTGTGATATTTGTGGGGGATTTACTGATTGTGTTTTTTCTTCCTCCCCTATCCTGACTCAAAAGTGAAGTGCAAAAATATTTTGCACTGCAGCAAGACCGGAAATCAAAACTGCATTAGAAAAAAAATTGCTTTGCGTATTCTTAGAGCACAGAGGCTCTGCTTCAACTGGGAAAAAAAAAATAAAAAGGGCTTGATTTCATTCATAAGATTTCAAAGACTGGATAATAAGAAAGTCTGGGATGTGAGAAATATATTTAAATCAGCAAGTACAGCTTAAAATTCAAGACTAACTCTTTTGCAAGTCTTTAACCTCTAGCCTTGTGTACACAAAAGATGTATTGAAACTCTGTTTGATATAGTTTTAATGATGCAGGTCAGGATTTGTTCCCTTACAAAAGCCAGAGGAAGGAAAAAGGATGTATGTTGCTGTTATCAAATATTTACCACCAAATGTCTCAGAGGAGTGAGTCATGTTTGAATCACCTGAATGAAAATTTAAGTGAATAAGGCTGGTTATCCATTGGCCTCGGCTAGTGATGATATACAAAGGAATTCCATGTCTAAATTTCCTTTATGATTTTTCTTCTCCTAATATGACAGGAGGATTCCCTTTTTTTTTTTTTTTTTTTTTTTATGTGTGTGTGTGAATGGATTTGGCAGCTGAAGAAGAAGTTTGTCATTTATGAAATTGGTGAAATCTTAAGTATATTCGAAGGTTAAATAACCCTTCTTCTCTTATTCCAAACTAAACATAATTTTATATTTGTCCCCCTAATTGCTTACATATACATGTATGCCAAATCAGCTGGGAAATTTAACACCAAGATGAAGCCAGGAAAGTGGCTTCTCACATTCATGCTTATTTTGTCCAAGCTGTCTGTGAATGATGCTGAAGAATTAAGTTTCACACTGGGTTTTATAGTTCCATGCTGAATTAATTATTTAATACAGTACCTACTTCTGTACATATTAGTTTGTTTTCCCTTTTGGAGTCAACATGTACAGTGTTCCAGTGGAGCTTATTGGTAATATATTCCTGGATGCTGATACATCCATAGAAACAGTAAGGAGGGTATACATTTATTTACTTTTTGTAAGCTGAGATGCCAGGGGCTGTTCTCTACGTTTAACAGGCAATGTAAATCATTAAAAGTGATGTGCTTAACTTTCATAGCTTCCACCTCACCCTTCCTTCTTGTACGTGGCAGTAGCATCAGCAAGGAGCCAGTATATATCAAATACTTATGCCTTATAATGGCAACAATGGTATTTATCCGTTAAGTGGTCTTACTGTCTGTATGTGCTTTAAAAGAAAATAAACATTGATTGCTACAATGTGTAGCTCTTGGGGAAAAAAAACCCAGATTAGCAAGAATGCTTTTCTAGGGGACTATGGTGCTGATTCTTTTTATGTAGCAGATGCTCTTAAACCAGCTTTTCAAAGGTACTACACTCATAGAATCACAGAATGACAGGGATTGAAAGGGACCTCTGGAGATCATCTAGTTCAACCTCCCTGCCAAAGCAGGATTGCCTAGAGCTGGTTACACAGGAACGTGTCCAGATGGGTTTTGAAAGTCTCCAAAGAAGGAAACTCCACAGCCTCACTGGGCAGGCTGTTTCAGTGCTCCAACAACCTCATAGTAAAGAAGTTTTTCCTTATGTTTATGTAGAACTTCCTGTGTTCCAGTTTGTGTTCGTTGCCCCTTGTCCTATCACTGGGCACCACTGAAAAGAGACAGGACCCATCCTCCTGACACCCACCCTTTAGATATTTATAAGCAGTGATAAGGTCCCCACTTGGTCTTCTCTTCTCCAAGTTAAACAGACCGAGGCCTCTCAGCCTTTCCTTGTAAGAGAGATGCTTCACTCTCTTCATCATCTTTATAGCCCACTGTTGGATTCTCTCCAGTAGTTCCCTGTCTCTCTTGAACTGGGGAGCCCAGAACTGGACAGAGCACTCAGATGTGGCCTCACTAGGGCAGAGTAAAGAGGGAGGAGAACCTCCCTAGACCTGATGGTCACACTCTTCTTAATGCACCCCAGGATACCATTGGCCTTGGCTACAAGAGCACACTGCTGGCTCGTAGTTAGCTTGTCCACCAGGATTCCCAGGTCTTTCTCTTCAGGGCTGCTTTCCACCAGGTCAACCCCTAACCTGTACCAGTGCATGGGGTTATTCCTCCCCAGGTGCAAGTTTCTACACTTATCATTGTTTAACTTCATTAGATTCCCCTCTGCCAAGCTCTCCAGCCTGTTCAGGTCTCACTGAATGGCAGCACAGCCTTCTGGTGTGTCAGCCGCTTCTCCCAGTTTTGTAGCATCAGCAAACTTGCTGAGGGTACGCTCCATCCCTTCATCCAAGTCATTAATGAGTACGTAGAATAAGACTGGACCCAGTACTGGCCCCTGGGGAACACCACTAACTGCAGGTCTCCAAACAGACTCTACACTGCTGATCACAACCCTCTGAGCTCTGTTGTTTAGATGATTCTCAATCCACTTCACCGTCCACTCATCTAACCCACACTTCCTAAGCTTGCCTATGAGGATGTTATAGGAGACAGTGCCACAGGCCTTGCTAAAGCTGAGTTAGGCAGCATCCACTGCTCTCCCCTCATCTACCCAGCCACTCACACTATCATAGAAGGCTATCAGATTGGCCAAGCATGATTTGCCCTTGGTGAATCCATGCTGACTACTCCCAATAATCTTCTTTTTCTCCATATGCTTAGAGATGACCTCCAGAATGGGCTGTTCCATCAACTTTCCAGGGACGGGGGTGAGGCTGACTGGTGTGTCATTTCCTGGGCCCTCCTTCTTTCCCTTTTTTGAAGACTAGCGTGACATTGCCTTTCCTCTAGTCCTCAGGCACCTCTCCTGTTCTCCATGACCTTTCAAAAATGATGGAGAGTGGCTTAGCAATGACATCAGCCAGCTCCCTCAGGACTTGTTGCTGCATCCCATCAGGCCCCAAGGATTTCTGCGTGTCCAGCCTGCCTAAATGATCTCTAACCCAATTTTCTTCAACCTCGGGAAAGTCTTCCTTCCTCCAGACTTTATCTCTTATCTCCAGGAACGGGGATTCTTAAGGGCCAGTCTTATCAATAAAGACTGAAGCAAAGGTGGCATTCAGGATCTCCACCTTCTCATTATCCTCCATCACCAGGACACCAACCTTATTCAGCAGTGGGCCCACACTTTCCCTGGTCTACCATTTCCTACTGTAAACTTTCTTCTTCCCTTTGAGTTTTTCCAAAAGCTCCTTGCTTACCCATGCAGATCTCCAGCCTCCTCTACTTGATTTTTCATTCATAGGGATGCACCGATCTTGAGCTTGAAGGAAGTGGTGCTTGAATATTAAGCAGCTCTCTTGGGCCTCCCTAGCTTCTAGAGTCCTAACCCATGGGATTCTTCCAAGTAGGTCTTTGAAGAGGTCACAGGTTAGCTCTCCTGAAGTCCGGGGTTGCAATCGTATTTAGTGCCCTGCTTCTTCCTCGCATGATCCTGAACTCCACCATCTCATGGTCACTGCAGCCAAGTCTGTCCTCAACCAGACGTTCTTTGTTCATTAGTACAAGGTCCAGCAGCACACCTCTCTTTGTTGGCTCCTCCACCACTTGTGTCAGAATGTCATCATCAGTGTACTGCAGGAACCTCCTGGACTGCGTGTGTGGTGTGGCTTATTCCCCAGTTAGATGGGATGGCATGTGCTTTACCGCTTTGGACCCCACCCTCCAAGTCCTTCAGTTTAAAGCCTACCTCACCAACTTGGACAGACTGCTGCCAAAGGTTCCCTTTTCTCTTTGGGAAAGATGTATTCCATCCCTCCCTAATAGGTTATAGCTATTCAAGTATGTCCCATTGTCATAAAACCCAAAACACTTGTGGTTGTACCAGTCACACAACCAGGAATTGTTACTAATTATTTGTCTATTTCTGGCTGCCCAGTTTCCTCTAACTGGCAAAATAGAGGAAAAGAAAACTTGGGCACTGATGTTTTTCACATGCACCCCCAGGGCTTTCTGGTCTTCCTCGATTCTGCCCAGGTTCTGTCTCACAGTGTCATTCATGCTCACATGGAAGAGTAACAGTGGATAGTAGATAGTGCTCTTGACAAGTTGTGGCACCCTCTTGGCAATGTCTTGGATCTTAGCTCCGAGGAGGCAGCACACCTCTTGTGACTCCCTGTCAGGCTGGCAGAGGGACACCTCAGTGCCTTTTAACAGAGTGTCACCCAGTACAAGCACACATCGTTACTTTTTTCAATATCCACTACATGCTGCTGGTCTCAGTCCTTCAGAAGTATTAAAAACAAAACAAAATACCCCCAAACCACAAGAACAACAAACTGTCTTCTTTCTTTAGTTAAGAAGCACATCACTATTTGGTGCCAACAATGGTCTGCTTTATTGCTGCTAATGAGTATCTTCTCAAACAAGTAATGCTCAACATGTTCTTACTAATGGGAAATTGCTAAGAGGCAAAAGCATTAAAAAAGGCAACTGAACCAAGATGAACTCTTAGTAGTAGAAAGACCATTCTGGTTTTTTAAAGTTAATCAGTACAATTATGTATTTCAAATAATTTGGCAGGGATATAATATACTTTTTATTACATAAGACCTCTAAATCATTATTAAACATGATTAATGGTATTGCAGCTCACAAGTTTTTCTCAAAATACCAGGCAGGCTGAAGAAGTGAAATAGTGCAGTTTGCTATATAAATTGTAAAACAACCGGAAACATTACAGTGTCAGGATTTGTCTGGAAAGCAGAGAGCGAACACATTAAAATGCAGGTAATCTGAAGAGTTTTGAAAATCAAGCAACCAGTCCTTCTTGGTTAGGATTTAAGGTTTTGTATTGCTCTGTCTCCCTGTAGGGTTTGTTTCATCTAGCTTATATTCCTATAACAAATGAGAATACTGGCACTATGTACAATGTTTTCCATACAGGAAAACCCCTTGATGCAAAGGGAGATAGGAGTTGGATTCTCTAAAGGCAGATACAGAAAACTGTGTATGGAATTTGGAGGAACTGGAGACCTTTCCTAGGTTGGATGTAACATCACGTAATCCTATGATTAGTAAATGTTCTGCTTTTAAAGATCAATTATCTTCTTCCTTCTGTGATCCTAGTACTTTGTTTCTCCTATACGTTTATCTTTTTCCTCTGAGTTGTCCCTTAGTTATCTATAATTTATATCCAGTTACTTTTTTTAATCATTGTTTTCTCTCATGGATTTCCTCTATATTCATGAAAGTTTTATCTTGCTGTATTCTAGTGTCACGGTCGGGCGCGCAGAGGTCCGACCACCTCCCAAAGGGAGAAGGGTTGAGGGTAAATTGGGACATCTCCTCACCAGGCTCATAAGCAAACACGGAGACCGAAAGAAGTATCTAACAAGTTTATTACTAAATATATATTCAAATAAAACCTTATTTACTCTATGGAAATATTACAATATTAAAGAAGACCACGCCCACCCATTCACTCCCTCTCTCACCCACCGAGAGATAAGGGCAAATAAGGACTTAATTATGTTAAAATACGACCTGTATGTGTGGATGGTGCGTGTGTGTGCATGTGTGTGTCCTTTCGGCGTTTGGTGACGGTCCCTGTGGAATGGCGACGATGTCCGACCAGCAGACCTGGGCTGTTTCGATGACGTCAGCAGCTTGTAGCTTTTTCTCTCTCTCCCTCCGACGGTGGCGTCGGCTTTGTCTTCTCTGGCAACACGGCCTTCTGCGGCATGGCTTTCTGCAGCACGCGGCTTCCAATGGCCTCTTGTTGCAATTTCTTCTTCTTCTTCTTCTTCTTGCTGCAGCTTGCAGCTTTTCTTCTGGATTCTTTCAGTTTTAGCTCGTGGCGGCGGCTCACGGTGCTGGCAGCGATTGCGCACCTCACGGCCGGCGGCAGCTCACGGCTTCTTTCTCTCCCCCGGATTCCTAGAGCAGTGGGAGTCAGCAGTTCTGTCCGGCGGCTCTCCGCGGCGGCTGCTCCCTTCTTTCTGACTGCTTAGTTTCTTCAGGGGGCTGCGCTGACAGCTCAGTTCAGTTTCCCCCTTTCTGGCTGCTTGGCTTCTTCAGGGGGCTGCGCTGACAGCTCAGTTCA
>JAVFHW010073800.1:85133-95426 GCA_032159205.1 Eurystomus glaucurus suahelicus | reverse complement strand
AAGAGAAGAGAAGAGAAGAGAAGAGAAGAGAAGAGAAGAGAAGAGAAGAGAAGAGAAGAGAAGAGAAGAGAAGAGAAGAGAAGAGAAGAGAAGAGAAGAGAAGAGAAGAGAAGAGAAGAGAAGAGAAGAGAAGAGAAGAGAAGAGAAGAGAAGAGAAGAGAAGAGAAGAGAAGAGAAGAGAAGAGAAGAGAAGAGAAGAGAAGAGAAGAGAAGAATCTGGGGAGACCTCACTGTTGCCTTCTAGTATCTGAAGAGGGCATACAAGAAAGCTGGGGAGGGCTTGTAGTAGTAATAGGATGAGGAGTGATGGCTTTAAATTGGAAGAGGATAGCTTTAGGTTAGATTTAGGAGGAAGTTTTTCGCTATGAGGGTGGTGAGTCACTGGAATAGGTTGCCCAGGGAAGCTGTGGCTGCCCCAACACTGGATGTGTTCAAGACTAGGTTTCGTGGGGCTTTGAGCACCTTAATCTAGTGGGAGGTATTCCTGCCAATGGCAGGGGATTGAAACTGGATGATCTCTAAGGTCCCTTCCAACCCAAACCATTCTATGATTTTATGAATAATTAATTTCCTGATGTTACTGTAAGGGAGAATATCTATAAACTATGCCATCCTAACTTAATTGGTTTATGTCCATTTTCAGGGCTATTTGTTCCAGAGAATTGTTTCTGCAACATTATGGCAGGCTGCCTGGATTTGTGGTGGGGCTGGAGGAGGGGACAAAAAGCACAGCACATGGCATGAATTCAAAAGAGCTGCTGCTCCACGCAGGTGGGGTTCTCTAGGGATTTTCCACCTGCCAAATGCTCCCTAAATTTCCTGCTTCATCCTCTGGACATCCAGGCAGAGGCTGAGTCTGTATAAGAATACTAATAGTGGCATTCTGCTGAGTCTGTGTTTACTTGATGTGTCCGTGCTGGTAGTTCTCCTATTTATTTGACGCAGTTGACTTATGATGTGGCATGGTCATGGCTTGTTTGTCCAGCGGGGCTCTTCATTCTGGCAGATTTGCTTTCAAGTGCCATCCACCTCTGTGATGATACCTTTAGATCTGCTTTTAGTGAAGCAGATGGGGAGGGAAACTGACAGGTAAAATTGCCATGTTACTGAAAAAAAAACAGACACGTGTACACTCTGCGAGAGGCAGTACTTCAGATGACTTTTCACTGACAGGTTTAAAATGCAACATTTGTCCTTTGCCTTTGTCAGCTTGGTTCAGCTGTTTTTCAATACTGTTAAAAGAAAAAAGGAAAAGGTGACAGACTTGCCTTCCAGTGCCATTAACAGGTAATCAGCTAAACTACTGAAGTGGATACAAATGAGTAGATTTCATGTATATTTGTCCAACAAATCTATCACCTGCTATCAAACTACTTCAGGGGAAATATAAGGAATAAAAAAGCCCCATAACTCACCTATCCCAGGAAAGGAGGAATCTTTCTCTGTAGTATCACACAAGCATGCTGATGAGTCCAGGATGCCTTCTGACACCACGTGTACATCTAGCCCATAAGTAGGCTAAACTATAGCAGTTGTTCTATCACCTGATGACTCCTCTCCAGCAGAGAATGGGAATCAGAAAAGTAGAGGAGAACTGTGGGGTGAAATGAAAATGGGTTTAACGAAACAACCAAACTAATATCAATGCCAATATAAAGTGTACATACAATGTTTATGGTATGGGATACGCCTGCGAGTCAGCTTGGGTCAGCACCCTGGCTGACTCTAAACTGCTAACGGCCTGCAGATCATGACTGGCCTTGGATTTTGTCCCAGCAAAAGCAGGGCACATGACAGAGCTACTGAGGTGTGTGCTGCATCTTAGTGAAGCATGTGAGAATAATATCACTTCACTCAGGCTTGCCCCACAAACTGAAAATTGCTAAGATATCTTTGGCATGCTGAACTTATTTGCTGATAGACTACCTAGCCCTCTGGCCAAATTGCAAGATGAAAAGCCAGACTCTCAAAGGGGGCTTGTGTAAGTCTTTGTTTGGTCCACCAGGTCTGGAAGTAGTTCTGGGCAGCATGCACTTTGAGGTTGGAGGTTTGATTCCTCGCCTTGGGCTTTTCAGGTTGCTTATTTTAACATTCTCCTGTAAAGCCTTTACAAAGCAGTGGATCTCCGGTCTTTAGTTTGTTGCAGACAAATTTTTTTATTTTTTTTTTCCTTCTTTTTCAACTGTTGTTCTCCCCAAGGTTGCAGGCAACTTAATTTGCGAGTAAAAAAAATCTGTTATTTCCTACATATAATACTCCTCTGTATTATATGGGAGTGATGTAGGATGTAAGAAGTGGTGACCCTTCTAACAGATTGTCTCCCATTTGCTTCACTGAAACTTCAAGGACTGCATTTTGATTCTTCCTTCATTTTTTTAGCTCAGAGTTTGGTATGTTAAGGTTATGAAACTAGAAAAGCTCTAGTGAGATCAAAAGAGGTGGCAAACAAGTACTTTAATAGCATAAAATCCTCACTTTCAACATATATATATCTTATGTGAATACAGCATTAGTGAATTATAGCACAAAATCGATGTAACTTACACAGCTTACACGGTTGCCTCTACCCTGCTTCTACCTCTTCCCTCCTAGCATGAAATAAGGTAAATTAAAATGAAATAGAATAAAATTGTTCTTTATACATTTCTCAATAATTTCACTTCTGGTATCTTTCTATCAAAACAATCTCACACTTTTCCTTTGAGGCCTCCCATGCCATTAAATTGACGTGTAAAGGTTTTTAAAAGTCTCACAAGCCAAGTTACACATTTCTTAATGGTGTAAGGTAAAAATGACTTTTAAAAGCTGAGACACTCTTATCATGTATTTTCAAATCCTCATCTTTAACGGTGCAATGTGTCTTATTTTAATCTGCCGTAGTGACTGCTTCCCTCGTTTTCCCTCATTAGTTGCTGCATCTGGTGTTAGAAAAGTATAGCCATTGTAACCATGAAAATTCAACATTCTCCTGCCTGAGGCCATGTTTATTTTGAAACAAGAACTACTTTGTGCTTCATTCATGTAATATTTACATGAAAATAATTATGGATATGGTAAAATTTACAGCCTCCATAATAATGCTGACAATTATACAATTTGCAATTTGATCATTACTTGGTTTCCTTCTAAGAATATCTGCTTCTGCATTCAAAAAGTTAATATGCCCTAAAGAAATCTAGTGTTAATGGGTATAACAAATCTACTAAAAAATCCATCGATATGTTGTGTTGTTTTTTTTTTTTTTTCTGGGAAAGAAGTAGAAGTTAGGAAACTTAACCATCAATTAACTTTGTCACTCTTTCTATTCAAGAAATTGTATGAGAAATAGAGATGGCTTTGGACTGCATTTGAAAGCCTTTGAGCTTGGCTGCTGGTTAGTAAGATGTTGGAAATTACAGAAGTAATAATTTCCAGCAGACGTGACTAAGCCACATCACGTAGTTGTAGCATTGGCTTAAGAATGGGTAGTGTAATCTAGGGGCAGACCTTGAGTGAAGAATTAGAGGTACAAGAAACCCTTACTTGGGCTGGATGGTACTGCTTCTGCTGGTATAAGTGAAAACAACAGAATCCATCCACAAAATGAAACTAGCTGTATCTGCAGAGCTGCATCCAGAAACAAATAATATATTAAGACTGCTTTTTAAAATCCTGGCATAATACAATAACTATTGAGGAACATAATTTTGTTTAAACAATGACTCCCACATCTCTCCAGGAACATTTCTTCATGGAAGTGCATTGTAGCAAACATATCTAGAAGCCACAAAGCTTTGATTGCCTAAATAATTACGACAGCCTCAGCAAACTGAAACAATTCTTTTACCAGCATCACAATAGGAAATGCTCTAAAATACAAAACTGCATTTGTATAGCATTAGGAAGTACAAGGCACGGAAATCTCCCATACTGTGCCTTAGGATCTTTCACGGTATTTACCAGCGAGATTTTTCATTGCACAGTCTTCTATGTGCAGCTAGGTTGTATTCACAAACTTGCCCAAAGTAAAAATTCACAATGGTAATAAAATGTTTATTGTTCATAAATGAGAATATAATACATACCATCTTCTCTTCAATCACAGTGACAAAATGCATAGTCCCTTGGTGATAATAAATACTACTATGATGACAACTGTTATGAAGTATTATTTTCTTCACCTCTGTTTCTGTTTCAAGGATGTGGCAGAAATGGTTTGATTAGTTTCTTGCTTAACTTCTTATTTGTGCTTCTGTTCATAAGTGAGTGGGTGTGTTAGGAATTCACTGAGATAAAACTAATTTAGATAAATTAATTGTACTTCTAATTGTCTAGTTTATTCGTTATTTTTAACTCTTTCAATGCTAAACCCTACAGTAAAGAACCAGTCTCTGCCTGAAATTTCTGCCTATAGCTGAGGTTCCTCTTAGCAGAAATTTTCATCTAGCACAACATATACTGAGAAGGAGCAAAGAGCAAGACCAAAACTTGTGAGACAGGTGCTCCTCTTCTGTGGAGAAGCTGATCACTTCCATGGCTGATTACTTCCTGGCCCTCTTGAGAGAGCTATGGGATAAGCACAAGTAGAGTAGAATATTGTCCAAAATCTCTTAGGAGGTGCTAACAGCTTTGGAGTAAAGGTTCATGAGAAACAGACCGCTGCAACTAGATGTCATTGGACTTAGCACTAAGTTGTGTTGCAAGCAACCAAGGAGACCATTTTCTTCAATACTGTTTTATTTAGGTCTATGCCTTTCAAATGAACAATTTTTTCAACTCCTCTGATTTACTTAAATCAACATTAGAACAAGTCTGGTCTCATTTTAGTGGAACAGGAGGTTATGATCTTGATTACAACATTGGAACTATAACTCAAAAAGGACACCTTAAAATGTACATCCTATTCTATTTCTTACCTGAGGAAGATTTTAGGTGTCCAAAAGAATACTCCCTTGTTCTGAATTAAATGAGTTTGTCCAACGAGAAAAACAATATCTGTCTGCACACCTTGCCTGCCACAGTCTTGTTTTAGCTTCCACTCAGGTATTTGTGTAGGCTCTTTCTTCATTGCTGTAACTAATCCAGCAGCTTAGGTTGTTGCCTTTAGAGATGGTATTGCAAGTCCTATTTGCTTCTGTTATACCTGAAGTTTCTGAGGTTATTAATGCAACAGGAACATTGCAGCACATTTTGAGAAGACATCTTTTCCCTTCAACCATGTGTTGGTTTAGTAAGAGCTGCGGCTGCGGGGTGGCCAGAGCCGCGTGGCTGCACCGCTCCCTGCCCCTTCCCCTCTGCCGCTGGCCACGGACAGAGAAAGAAAGAAAAAAAGGTTTAAAAGTGCCTTTTTGAGTTGAGGTAAAGGAAGTTATATATATATATATATATATAAAAATATAAATGTAATAAGCACTTGCAGTTAACAAGAACAATATTAACAGTGAGAAAAGAGCAATAAAAGAAAGAATAATTACCGGATGAAAAGGGACCGACCGAGCTGCTCAGCCACGAAAAAGCGAACTGCCCCCCACCGGAACTGGCCCCAAAGCACACACCAGACTTCTCCATCTTTTTTCATAACCCACCAGGTGTACCTAGCTCCCTGGGCAAAGGCAATCCCATGGATGGGTTTGCCTTTGCCTGAGGCAGGACTGACCCACACCATTTTTCCCAAAACATTCCGCATGTGTATTACAGGGACTCTATCCCCATCCATAGCACGTGGAAATTTTGAATGGGCAGGGCCAGCCCGATTGACAGACCCCCTGGTATTGACTAACCAGCTGGCCTTTGCCAGATGAGTGTCCCTGTTCTTGAAAGTTCCACCCCCCATCGCCTTCAGTGTGGTCTTCAATAGTCTGTTATACATTTCAATTTTTCCAGAGGCTGGTGCGTGGTAGGGGATGTGGTAGATCCACTCAATGCCGTGCTCTTCTGCCCAGGTGTCTATGAGGTTGTTTTGGAAATAAGTCCCGTTGTCCGACTCGATCCTCTCTGGGGTGCCGTGTCGCCACAGAACTTGCTTTTCCAGGCCCACGATGGTGTTCTGGGTGGTGGCATGGGGTACTGAATATGTTTCTAGCCACCCAGTGCTCGCTTCCACCATCATAAGCATGTAGTGCTTTCCTTGATGGGTTTGTGGCAGTGTGATGTAGTCGATCTGCCAGGCCTCTCCGTATTTATACTTCGACCATCATCCCCCGTACCACTGGGGCTTTATTCGCTTGGCTTGCTTGATCGCAGCGTATACTTCACATTCATGTATGACCTCTGCAATGGCATCTATGGTCAGGTCCACCCCTCGATCTCGAGCCCATTTATATGTCCCATCCCTTCCTTGGTGACCTGAGGTCTCATGGGCCCACTGGGCAAGCAATAATTCACCCTTGAGCTCCCAATCCAAATCCATCTGAGCCACCCTAATCTTGGCAGCCTGGTCCACCTGCTGGTTGTTCTCATGTTCTTCAGTGGACCGACTCTTGGGTACATGGGCATCCACATGGCGCACCTTCACAGCTAGGTTCTCCACCTGAGCCGCAATATCCTGCCATAGTCCAGTGGCCCAGGTGGGTTTCCCTCTGCGCTGCCAGTTGCTCTCTTTCCACTGCTGCAACCACCCCCACAGAGCATTTGCTGCCATCCATGAGTCAGTGTAGAGATAAAGCCTCGGCCACCTTTCTTGCTCAGCAATATCTAGAGCAAGCTGGATGGCTTTCGCCTCTGCAAACTGGCTTGACTCACCCTGTCCCTCAGTGGCTTCGGCGACTCATCATGTGGGGCTCCATACAGCAGCTTTCCATCGTCGATGTTTTCCCACAATGCGGCAGGACCCATCAGTAAACAAGGCATAGCGCTTCTCCTCATCTGACAGTTTATTGTATGGTGGACCCTCCTCAGCTCGTGTCACCTTCTTCTGTGGTGGCATCCCAAAATCTTTGCCCTCTGGCCAGTTTGTGATCACTTCCAGTATTCCTGGGTGAGTGGGGTTCCCTATCCGAGCCTGTTGTGTTATAAGTGTGACCCACTTACTCCATGTGGCATCTGTTGCATGGTGTGTAGAAGAGTCCCTTCCTTTGAACATCCAGCCCAGCAACGGCAGTCAGAGTGCCAGGAGGAGCTGTGCTTCAGTACCGACCACCTCTGAGGCAGCTCAAACTCCTTCATACGCTGCCAATATCTCCTTCTCAGTTGGAGTGTAGTTGGCTTCGGAGCCTTTGTATCCACGACTCCAGAAGCCTAGAGGTCGGCCTCGGGTCTCCCCAGGTGCCCTTTGCCAGAGTCTTCAGGTAGGACCATTCTTCCCGGCTGCAGTGTAGAGCACATTCTTTATATCCTATCCTGCCCAGACTGGACCAAGGGCTACTGCTTGCACAATCTCCTGTTTAATCTGTTCAAAGGCCTGTTGTTGCTCAGGGCCCCATTTAAAATTGTTCTTCTTTCAGGTCACGTGGTAGAGCGGGCTCACAATCTGGCTGTAGTCTGGGATGTGCATCCTCTAGAACCCCACAGTACCCAAGAAAGACTGGGTGTCTTGTTTACTGGTTGGTGGGGATATGGCTGCTATTTTGTTGATCACATCCATTGGGATGTGACGACGCCCATCTTGCCACCTCACTCCCAAGAATTGGATCTCCCGTGCCGACCCCTTAACCTTATTTCTCTTTATGGCAAAACCATCCCCCAGGAGGATCTCAATTATTTTACTTCCTTTCTCAAAAACTTCTTCTGCTGTGTCCCCCCACACGACGATGTCATCAATGTACTGCAGGGGATCTGGAGCCCCACCTTTCTCTAGTGCAGTGTGGATTAGTCAATGGCAGATGGTGGAGCTGTGCTTCCACCCGTGGGGCATCGATTCCAGGTGTACTGGATGCCCCTCCAAGTGAATGCAAACTGTGGCCTGCACTCTGGTGCTATGGGAATGGAGAAGAACACATTAGCGATATCAATCGTGGTGTACCATTTGGCTGCCTTTGACTCCAGTTCATATTGGAGCTCTAGCATGTCAAACACTGCAGCACTCATCACTGGCATCACTTCATTCAGGCCACAGTAATGCACTGTCAGTCTCCATTAGCCATTAGACTTCCGGACTGGCCATATGGGGCTGTTGAAGGGTGAGTGAGTCTTGCTGATCACCTTCTGGTTCTCTAGTTGGCGAATCAGGTGCTGTATGGGAAGCAGAGAGTCTCAGTTGGTGCGGTATTGCCACCGGTGCACCGTCTTTGTGACAGTTGGCATCTGCTGATCCTCAACCTTCAGTAACCCCACCACCGAAGGGTCCTCTGAGAAACCGGGTAAAGTGGACAATTGTTCAGCTTCCTCCAAGGCAGCTATACCAAAGGCCCACCGGTACCCTTTCAGGTACTTGAAAAAGCCCCTCTTGAGATAGTCTATTCCCAGAATGCATGGGGCATCTGGGCCAGTCACAATGGGGTGTTTATGCCAGTTCTTCCCTGTTAGACTTATTTCAGCTTCCAATAGAGCCAGCTGTTGGGATCCCCCTGTCACCCCAGAGATGCAGATGGCTTTGTCCCCTCTATAGTTTTATGGCATCAGGGTGCACTGTGCACCAGTATCTACTAAAGCCTTGTATTCTTGTGGCTCTGATGTGCCAGGCCATCGGATCCACACAGTCCAGTAAATCTGGTTATCCCTCTCCTCCACCTGGCCGGAGGCAGGGCCCCTCTAATCCTGATTGGAGTCACTGACCTCATATAAGCATGACTCTGAGGTCCCCTTGAGAAGGGCAGATGTCAGATCAGCTCTTTTCTTTTGCCTGGGAGGTTTCCCACTGGAGACTGGGGCTACATTTCTCTTGGCGGACTCCCCTTTCACCATTGTCTTTCCTTGCAACTCATGCACCCGTGCAGCTACAGTTGAAGTGGGCTTTCCATCCCACCTTTTCATGTCCTCTCCATGGTCACGCAGGTAGAACCATAGGTTGCCCCGTGGTGTGTACCTTCCATGGTCTCTCTCTTGAACAGGGAAGCGTCTGCTCCCAATAGCTGAGACGTGGGCTCGTACAGGTGGAGAGTGGGACATGTTCTCTTTCATCTGCTGGACCTCTCGAGCCAAGTCCTTGACAGTTGAAACATAGGCATTTAGAGAGGAGGAGATGCTTCCTTTGTACTGACAGAGATGGCCAGCCACCTCATCCACCGTTTGTCCCTGGCTCTCTCTCCAGGACACTACCACCAATGAATTGACATATGATGGTGGTGCACTTTGCAGGAATTTCCACCACATAGGTGGTGTACATTGAGCTTGGTCTGGATCCATGGGTGACTGCTCATCAGTCAGATCACCATAAATCATGTCCAGTACAGCTAATTCCCTCAGATGCTGACTACCTTTCTCCGTGGTGGTCCACTTGCTTAGCTGACAAGTGACATCCTCCTTGAAGGGGTACCTTTCCCTTACACTTGACAGAAGTCTCCTCCAAAGGCTGAGGGTCTGTGCCTGCTTTCTAATTCCCTTGTCAATGCCTGCTTCCCTAGACAAGGATCCCAATTGCTTGGCCTCTTTCCCTTCTAGCTCCAAAACACCAGCCCCACTACCCCAGCATCAGAGCAGCCAAGTGATAAGCCGCTCACCTGGGAGACGGCCATAGTCCTTCCGTACATCTCACAGTTCACTCAAAGACAGGGATTGGGTGACCACCTCTGGCTCTTCCTCCTGTTCTTGTGATGACCCTGGTTCATCCTCATCCCTCAGTATATGAACCGATTTCTTGGTATATTTCTTTTTCTGTACAGGGGCAACTGATACTGGCACAGGCTGGTTCTCTGGCTCAGCTGCACTATCAGTTGGTTTGTTATCAGGTTCAGAGACCTCCTCCTCCCCCTGAGGGCACTGGATAGTGCTGAGCAGGACACGGTCTGCATGGGCAAGTCCCCAACACATTGCAGTGATTTGTGTCTCCCGGGAGTTGCTGGGTTGACAACACACCCTCTCTAATACCTTACTAATTTATCAGGATTCTGTACTTGCTCAGGAGTGAAATTCCAAAACATTGGGGGTGACCACTGGCCCAAGCACTTGCCCATGCTCTCCCACACACCCTGCCACTCATAACTATCCAGCCTCGGGGCAGGTCTCGGGGTGAAGACATTAGATAAGAACCATATAACTTTAATTAGCACATGGCAGACATTCAGCAAACACAGCAGTGAGAGCATGCTGACCTGGGCATTCCACGGGTAGGTAAACTCCTCAAAAGCTGAGAAGGTCCCCTCCCCTGTCTCACCTGTACATGGGGTGAGACCACTAACAAACGCCTAAGCCACATGCAGGTACCAGTTCCCCCCCCCC
>JAVFHW010073800.1:32480-85033 GCA_032159205.1 Eurystomus glaucurus suahelicus | reverse complement strand
AAGGTTTAATATATATATATATATATATATAAAATGTAATAAGCACTTGCAGTTGACAAGAACAATATTAACAGTGAGAAAAGAGCAATACAAGAAAGAATAATTATCGCTGCTCATCGATGCTAAAGCGAACTGCCCCTCCACCAGAACTGGACCCGGGGCATGACGTCAGCATGGTATAGAATAACCTGGCTCCACTAAAACTAACCCTGTTCTGGCCAAACCAGGACAAACCAACAATCTCCTTTTTACTTGAACCATGAATGCTGTACTTTTGCTTAGCCCTAGGAATGCTTGCTAAGCATGGGTTTGGGTGTCACCAACTGATATTTTGAAAGAGATGATGCTGGGATAGGTAAATTTTTCACAATAGATTGAATGATATCCTCTTTCATTTGATTCCTCTCTTCTCACAATATTATTCACATTTTGATATTTTCATGTGTTTGTAAAAATGAAAACATTTTAAACCATAAGAACTGCTACCTTTCTGATAGTCTCACAATGTATGCTGTATAGCCAGGTTTTTATACAGATCACAAATAGCATTTTAGTAATAAAGCTGTCTGAGCAGGAATTTAGAGTCTCTTGCTGCCCAGTCTTTTCAGATAGGTTGGGATTCAGGCCACCACAGCAGGTCACACTGGTGACCTTGAAAGTCATGAGAAAAATCTGGAACTGGATTTGTTTTCTAAGGGTGAGCCTGTCTGCAGAGAGAAGAGCTCAGGTATTCACAGAGATAGGATGCTAAGCAGACAGACTGCTATGGCTTGGTGCACCTGGAATTTTTCCAAAGCCTATGGCTTTATTCACAGGCATAATGAGATGCTGCAATCAGCCATGAAAATTATGTATGTATGAATCTCCATGAGCAGTTGCTGTAGGCACAACTGGACCTGAAAGGGTGGGAGACAGCCACCTGACCAGTCATAGGTGGAAGAGAATACATTTACTGTTAGGATTTCAGTAAGATTTCACTGCATGAACAGAATTAGCAGTCTAATACCAGGTGATCTTGATACCTGGGGAAGTTACTCGCTTTTTCCCTTTGACATTTAGATTTGGCCAGCTACATCTCACAGCTGATTTTCTATAGATATGCATGTTACTGATCATACTTGTTGGAGAGAAGCACAGAAAATGATGCTGTCCTCAGAGATTTGCTCCACCTTCTTGCTCTCTGATTGTAGCAGTATTAAAAGTGCTCCTAAAGTCTCTCTGAATTTGGGGCACTGCTTAAACATAGCCTTTGACTGAAAAGGGAATCAGAAAAGAAAAATGCTTGCAAAAGATCCACATTCAGTGAAGGATTTTCCTCTGGGGAAGTCTCAAGCCTTCGTTTGATATTTGTGTCTCTCTAGCCAATTATAGACATTTGCTCAGCTGCTTCTCTCTGAATTTGTCACGTTTCTAATGTAATATATAAATATGTTCCTGCTTGACTCGCACAGCTGGTTTTGATCAGGCTCCTATAAAAAGGAAGTTTCAATTATCAGTGATTCAACTGTATTCTGGGCCTATATTTTTATGGCTGCTCAACAAATAGCACTTTTTGTTCATAAGGGTGTGTGTGACTAAAACACAACACAGCCAGAACTGTGAGTCATCTCCACAAGCACAGTACTTTGTTGCAGAGGTCAGACTCTGCCAAAACCAGAGGAATTAGCTAGCCAGATTGAATTAGTGGTTGAAACACATTAATTTATGCTACATAAATGTCATTGTGGCCCTGTGGGCAAGTACTTAGGGCATATGCTTTATGAACTATTTGCACCAAAGAGGACTTTCCAGCCGTAAATCAGATCCAAAGTGCACCTTTGCAAAGTGTTCACAGCCCTGTGCTGTGCTTTCCTGCTGTCCACACTGACTCCATCTCTTGGCACAGCAGCTCGCCATTCTGCATGCGCTTTACAGGATTTCCTGCAAAAGGAGTGGATCAGTGGGCAGAACACAGCCCAGGCTGGGTCTAGTGAAGGAGTCAAGACCTGGCTGCCTGTGATGTTTGTGGGCAGCTGCAGGACTGTGGCTCCAGGCATCTGGCAGCAGGCAGGGCTGCTTGAGTCAGTGCAGCTGTGTGGTAAATGGAAACCCTGATATTTCAAACACACATACAACCCAGCCCTTGACAAGGCTGTTTCTATTTTGAGGGAGGGGGTGAATTAGATACATTTTTGGCGAGAATATTTCAGAGTGAAAAAAAGTAGAAGTAAGCGTTTTTTGGCTGCAAATTGTGGTAACTGAGGACACATGCCAAGAACAAATTATGCATAAATGGTAGTGTTTAAACTTGTTTCTGTGTGTTTGGATGTGTCTTTGCCAAAAATCTGACAGGGCCTCATTGTTGGAGCTTTTTCATTATGAAGCCACTGGCTTCACCCAGCAAGCATTTCATAAATAATGAAATAATTGAGGGCATTTAGTATTGTCTGCTGGTGTCAACAGCTGCATGTAACACTCTCTACTTTCTAGCAAGCCAGGTAAATACTACAGCAGGTTGAGAAGGGAGGCAGTATCCCTCTCCAGAGAGGAATGGTCTTTTAAACAAGCATATTTCACTCAGAGCTCTAATCCACTTGGTTTGTTTGATTTGGGTTGTGCCTGCCTTTGCACAAAGGGTTATTTGTTTTACTATTCCTCGCTTTTGTTTAGCCCAGCTAGCACATCCACTCCCTTGCACTGCTGCCACTGTGACGCTGAGTTACACTGCATATACATCTTCCCCCACAGAGTACCACAGCATATGCCTCTTCTTGTTTTTAAATGTAATACATCCAACATCTTTATTGGTTATCTCCAGTGCTGCTGTTCTCAAGGACACAACAACCCTGTTTCAGACTGTAGGCTGCAACATGCTTTTACCCATGTTCCCTGGTCTCTGGGCTTGTTGATCTAGGAATCTTGGACATTAATCATCTGGTGTAAATGACATTTTTCTTTATGCTGAATATTTCAACAAGGCCACAAAAATAATGTTTTTATAGTATCAAATATTCATAAAATCATGCTAAAATAGTTAGGGGGATGTGAAATAGATGAAGCTTTGGAAACATAAATATTTAATATTTTAATAGCTTTTCACAAGACTTTTTTTTTGTTTTTCGTGGAGCTGGTGCTGTTAATATATGCTTGTTTTTTGAATGGAGAAACTATCACTCCTTTAAGTGTTTCCTATTATAAATGAAAAACTTTAGTCTACTTAATCACTATTAGGTCTTGCTTAGCTTATGAAAAGAAGAAAAAATATTAGATCTGATATCTGCCAGCCCTGCTTGTATGAGTAATCTCCATTCATCCTGTTCATGAAACATGCCTGTGTTAGCTGCTTTTAGTGCAGAATTCAGTTTACCATTACAAGAATTGCAAGACAGCTATTAAAACTCCTAACATGTAATTTTTCTGCATAAATAGCTTTTTCTAGAAAGCAAGTAAATGGTTGTCTGAAGTGAGTCTGATTTTCAGCAATAATGAATCCATATGTTTCCCATTAAACCTGTCTTCAGAAAGCTCCATGACAGAAAGAAAAATCATTAGCAGCGACAAAAGAAATTCTTGTGTGACTTACATGAGTCTTTCTTTTGTTTCTGTTTTAGGTCTCCATTCTCTTTGTGAAACCAGAACCACAGCACATAGCACTGGGTGGCAATGGTTATGTGTTTCCTAAGCAACTGTTTAATCAATAGAAATGGTAGACTAGGTTTTTACTACATTTCATTAATTGGGTTAAGGAAGTAAGAATATTTATGACGATTATTTGGAAAGCTGTGTAAAAAGACGGCCAGACAAACAAACCTCCATAATCCACTTATACCTCACAGATGCCAAAGGGTTGAACAAGTCTATTTAAACAAGCTGTACGCCTGTCTGTTTGGAGGAGCTGTTAAATCATGAACCTCTGCACAGCACCTGAGGCAGTCAGTTAATAAAGATCTTTTGTAGCAGACTTCTGTTCTATTAAGGATGGACATAAAGCAGAATAATGTAGAATATGTCAATAACTCAAGGCAAAAAAGCTTAATGCAAGAAGCATCATCCTCTTAACTCCTGGTCAAGCATACACAGTAGTAACTAGTAGGTGGTATGCTGCTCACAGGACATAAGATCAGAAATAAATTAACCGACAGACAATTTGAGGTTGTTTTTAGCAAAAATAACCCACAGTGGTTTATTATTGTAATAAGATTTGAGCTTTAAGAACAGAAACTTATTTTCCATCAACTTTTCCTGAGAGAGAGTCTGAAAACTTGGCTGCCCTTTCAGGTGGATGAATCTATAGGAGGAGATATTTTCACATTTTCTTACTGGAAAGAATGCACTGTTCTTCACTTCTGGGACTGGATGCTTCTTGGATGTGCTCTATGCAGTGCAATGTGCTAGTCAAAATAGATGGTAATAGAAGCTTAGCACAGCAGTTCCATGGAGACATACTGATTTGCTATGTGCTGCATCGCATTGACCATGCCACAGAGCCATTAACCACATGTACAACCCCAAACTGTGCACATGTGCTTGAAGAGTAGACATGATGTGCAGTACTGTGGGTTTTTGAGGGCATGTTCTCATGGGTTTGTGAATAACTGGTATTAATTTGGCAGAAGATCTCCTCTTTCAGCTCCATTGCATCCATGGCAGCAGTTTCAGAGAAGCTGCCAAGAGGGACTCTGCATCACTCCTGCTTGGGAATGGCAGGTGTGCACCAGTGAGAGTATGTCATGTGGATCAGGCCTGGAGAATGCCTTCTGAATGATAAATGGAGACAGAAGGAGGTAACATAAATACATATATAACTTAACATATGAGTAATATTAATTATCTCCAGGTAAAGTCTGACTTTATGTTCTCCTTTTCAGAATCATTGTTTTCCTCCTCCTGGGTGCAGCTGAGGCACAGCACCCTTTTCCATAGTATTTATTCTGTGATATACCTTTCGCTTTTCATGGATCTCACTTGAATGAGGAGATAAAAGCAGGCTAAGGTATGGCTTGAAAGAGGGGGAAAAATGCAGGAGGCCTGTGTTAATGGTTATACTTGAATTGTCTAGAGATATAGCAAAAGCTTTAATTACATTCACTATATTTAGTAATTTTTGGCAGTTTTGATTGATTTATTATGTGTTGCATCTGGTTTTTATTTACTACATTGCATATATACTACTGTTTGTTTTTGTCACTTATGTGCTGTATATTAGTCATGAGTTCTTGTGGTTTGCAGTTTTTGAGCTACACTGTGCAAAGCATTCACACTACAACTTAAAACTAGGTATTTCAGTATGAAAGCAAATCACTCCAAGATTTACACAAACTAGTCAAAATGTATTTGTTTAGGTTAAAATTTTGTTTCTAAATGTGATAGTGTCTGCAGTGAATTTTCAGATGAGCTTGTGTATAATTTGTGTTATAGTCTTGTAATTCTGTATCTTATGAATTAATTGTGTTTATGGTTTTCTAATGTACTTGTCCTGAATCCTATGCCAATATATTTAACATAATACCAAATCAAACCAAAAATCCTAACAATCCTAACTGTGATCTGTTCATTTTGATGCCATATTTTAAACTAGTAGAAGAGGTTTTAAATGTATGCTAATATACAGGAAAGAACAACTCTTTGGACCACCATTAAGTTTAACAAGGTGTTTCCTACAAAGCATGGCATGATTATGACGTAAAATATCTAAGTTTTATATGTAAGAAATTCTGCAGCTGCTTTGGAAATTAATGTACTTGTTTAGCTCAAAATGCCAGTAAATTTTCTACTTAGTAGAAAAATCATCTCAGCCACAGAAGCATTGAAGTTAGTATTCTGCACATTCATAAATTTCAGTATATTCGTTCTGTCAAGCACACTTGCAAGGTCACCAAGGGCAAAGGAGACGTTGCAAGTATTTTTAATGTGCCCTTCACATCACAGGATTGAAAAAATACATGATTTCTCTGGAAGCGGATAGATAATAACTTGAAATTCAAAAGAACATTTTAATATTTTAATTAGTGTGCCTCTTTCTGGTAGTAATAGTTAATGTAGAATTTCTCCTTTTGCAAATATGTATATATGTTTATATTTTCTAGAGGACACTGGTGTGTTTCAGTCACAAGTAACCATGCTTATCATTATAAACTGCCCTGGATTTTCTGTGCTTCTGTGAGGCAGGCTGGAATCTGATCTTGTTTGCACCAACATAATAATAATGATATCAGGATTATACTGATTTCAGCAGAGTTTCAATTGCCTTGTGTCAGCGTCAGAATCCAGTTCCTGTTCGCAGAAGAGGACTTTTTATCTTCCTTTTTTCTAAAATGGATATTTTCATTGTTCTCTGTATTTTTTGTGCCTTCGGATTTTATTATTGCTATTCCTCAATCTTATTTTTATCACTTTCTATTTCCTTTAAAACAAGACCTCCTCTTTGTCTTTGGTCCTGGAGCTTTGCAAGATGCAATCTTCAGTGGCAAGACAGGCTTGAGGCTGTCCTACTCACTGACTCTTGCCATACATCACAACACTGGTGTGCGGTCTTGCTGTCTCTCCAGGTGCGCTGGATGACCATTCATATGACATTGAATGGACAACCAATGTGAATATTTTTAAATACATGTTTTCTTCATTTGTGTTTCAAAAGATCATTTCTCCAGTACAGCCTTCTGCATGGCACAGCCAAACGGAGCATGCTGTAGCAAGGAGGTGGTAGCAGAGCCAGTACTGCTAGCAGAAGTTACTTTGAGAAAACTGCCAAAAGTTCCACCAAACTAAACTCTACTAAAATTATCTAAGAATCAATATATGAATGGGTTGTGTCTAAAATAATAAAAAAACTCCCCAGAAAAAGAAGTCTAGTAAATGTGGAACTTGTTATCAGGTAAATCTTGGGCACAGATATCCAACTGGTAATGTAATTTTAGGCTTAGCTGTTAGGAGCCCAGGAATATCAGACGGGCCTAAAACACAGGTTATTTTTTAGCTATATGTAGGACTTTGCTGTTCAAGAGAAAGATAGGAGAGAAATTATGCCTTTACTTCTGGAGCACAAGGTGCTGACATTGTTATAGAGAAGATGGTTACCCTCTGACTCATTTTCTTTGTCTGATATCTGAAGCATTTGGATACTTGGAGTTTACCTGGAGTGAGAGAAAAGGCACTGAAAAACTTTTGCAAGTTTCTGATTACCTTAGATCCCAAGGATCACAACTGGTGGATCTTAAGCCTACAGGTGTGGGGTGGCTTGAACTTGACTGGCCAGTAGGTGCCCACAAAACCTCTTCAGCAGGACAGGGGGAGCAAATGCAATGAAAGAGCTTGTAGATCAAGGTAAAAACAGAGAGATCACTCATCAAAAACCATCATGGACAAAACAAACTTGACTTGGGGAAATTAATTTAATTTATTACCAGTTAATGATGGAATATGATAGTGAGAAATAAAACAACACTAAGAACACCTTCTCCCCAACTCCCTTTTCTTCCCAGCTCAACTTCACTCCTGACTTTTCTGCCCCCTCCAACCCAGTGGCACAGAGGATTGCAGTCAGTTCATAATGCTTCCTCTCTGCTGCTCCTATTTCCTCACGCTCTTCCCCTGATCCAGCTCATATCTTCACCAAGGAATGCAGTCTTTCATAAACAAACTGCGTCAGCATGGGTCCCTCATGGGTCACAGGTCCTGCCAGAAAACATGTTTCTGTGGGGTGTCCTCTCCACAGGCTGCAGCTCCTGACAGGACTCTGCTCTAGTGTAGGGTCTCCATGGCCTGCAACTTCCTTCAGGGCACGTCCACCTGCTGCAGTGTGGGATCTTCCATGGGCTCCAGGTGTATATTTGCTCCCCTGTGTTGTCCTCTATCGGCTGCAGGTGGGCAACCTGCTTCACCACGGTCTTTTCCATGGCTGCAGTGAAATCTCTGTTTATACATCTAGAGCACCTACTCCTCCTTCTTCACTGACCTTGGTGTCTGCAGGGCTGTTTCTCTCACATTTTCTCACTCCTTTCTCCCAGCTGCTGCTGCAGAGTAGTTTTTTCCCCTTTCTTAAGTATATTATAGCAGAGGCGCTACCAACGTCCCTAATGGGCTCTGTGAGTCTTAGGGGAAGCTTCTGGTATCTTGTCACAGAAGGCACCTCTGCAACCCCATCTTCACCTGCTACCAAAACCTTGCCACATAAACCAAATAGAATGTGATAAAAGGTTAAACATGTAGTCTGTTATTTGTTCATAATTGTGAACACTATTTGAGGTAAAATGGGAACAGGACCTATCCTTAGGCACTAACAGAAATAAAGTAGGCAGCCACATACGAAAAAGAGAGGAAAACACTGCAGAGGTGAGGTAGATTGGATATTCCAAGGGTTATCTCCATTTTGTGCAGACAGGAGGTGACTATTCACTTTTCTTCATGTCTTTCTTTCTTTTTTTTTTTTTTTTTCTTGGTATAATCACATTTAAGCCTACCAGAGAAATTGGAACAAATGGTATCATCTTTGGAAGACAGAGGAGCTGTTGATGTGTGAATTTGGATCCATGAATCCTAATTTATGGGAAGCCAGATGGAAAAAATGGTGCAGTGCATTATAGCTTATTCTGCTTTTCTTTATGTATTATATCTTTATACTCTGATTTAAAACTGAGAAACATCAGCTATTTCATATTATTTTCCATAAATAATTTCAATGTTTTTCATATTTCAGTAAATAGCAATCATTTTTTTTATCTTGATGAAAGTTTCTTAAGCTCTCTTTTTTTTTGGTGACTGAAAGAAACTCTTGGAAAATGCAGGATTAAACATTGGGAAGTGTGCTTAGCTGGGAGGAAATATTAAGATCTGGGAAGAAAGGAAAGCACTGGGAAGAAATCAGTTGGCACTGAGGTATTTGACTTTGTTACTCCTTTCAAAATCAACAGTAATTCAGGTATTGAATATTAGTTTGAAATCCAATTTGTGGCTGCAAGAATAAAGGACAGTGTAACATACTTTGCAACTTTTTAATCTCCTTCCTTTAAAAGGTTCCCTGCTACTGAAAATATGTCAATCCAGATGTGAAGCCTGTTGACCTATCTGATTACATTTTATGAATTAGATAAAGGCTGGGAAAACAGGACTGAAATAAGTTACAGCTAAATCCCAGTAAGATAGACTGGGAAACACTTTTCATTTTTCAACCATGTGGTTTGACTAGATAGTTTACGACAGTCCTGTACAGAAGGTTGCAACTTCTTACAAACCTCCCTGCTTTCAGAGGTAAATGACATCACATATATAAAACATGCTCCATACTCAGATGTAACTTCTCATTCATTGACACCCTAGGTTTTGTTATTCAAAACTAAAAGTTACGTGTACTACTGTTAGGTTTTTATATGTGAATGAAAGACTTTTAAAGGACAACTAGGCATTCTTCATTTTGTCCCAATCATTCACTGCACATCATGTGATGATTCATACTTCAGAAGTGCTAAACTGTGAATTTCTAGATCATGTTCTCATTGAAGTTCACTATTGTCAGGAAAACAGCTGCTTGAGTGGTTTTGTAAACATTTAGAACTTAACTGCTTGTGATCTCAAACGCAAAGAATAAAATCAAAGGAAATCAAGGGAGAAGATTCTCCCTACTTATAACTCATGACTCTCTACGTTTTTCCTAGTTGTACTTTAAATCTCTGGGATGTCTTGATTTTCTGTCAGGTACCTTTAAATTTTGGAGAAGATTTAAGCAGACTACAGGAAACTCATGTTCATGACTTTTTGTTAAAATATTGTGCAGTTACTTTGCAGAGATGCACCTCCCTATGTACTGATATTGACTTCTTTTTCTCCCCTCATGGACAAATGGCAAGAGATATAGTTAGGTGTGACAAAAGAAAAAAAAAATTTAAAAACCCAACAAAAAGCCAAACCAATCCAAAACAAAAAAGCATGGGAAATAGGCAGCTTTTATTTTTCTTTACAGAAGAGATTCATGATGTCATTCAAGTGATTTTATATAAGCTCCTACTAATTGCAGACTTATTCCAGTGGTATTGACTCCAGCTAAAGTATAAGAACATCTCCTTTGTAAATCACTTGGTATGTTATTTGTTGACATATCAAGTTTATTTCCATTAGAGAAAATGAGTTTCTGTGTTCATCTTTCAACCATTTCAACATTAGTATTAAAATTGACAAATTGTTTCTATAGTGATATGGAGCCAAGGGTCACTTGATTTATCCCAGCATTTTATATGATGAACTGTGGCATTTCATTTACAAAATATTTACCTGGCTCTTTCTGTTCAAATGTTTTCTAGGTGTAGTCTGATTTTGCAAATAAGCAAGTTTATTCTGCAGTACCATAATCCAATTTCTGGAATTTCCAGATGGCTATTCTAAAATGTTCTAAAATTTTGAATTGTCAAAAGTGTGATATCCCTTTTTTTAAATATCAAATGTCTTCCTTGCTAAGAACTCACGGATCTAGTATCTGCAATAGAGCAATTGTATACAAGGAAGATCCTAAACAAACTTAAACAGGTTCTTTCTGCAAGCAAGAATTACAAACACAAATTTATTGAGTTTCTAGAGGAATTATCTGCACTGGCCCTCCTAGTTCAGGGCTCTATGTTCTATTTTCAACATAATTTTAAAGGTGGAATACATTGTGTTTTTATTTTAAAGCACCGCTAACATCTGCAGAATTGTTACAGCACTGCGAACTCATTTTCACCACACAGAGAAGATTCAATGTTAATTACCTTGTTTAAAAGAGAAAGAAAAGCAAACATAGTGTTTCCTGGGAATAGGTTAAGATTAGAGTTACTGGACATGAACTCAGGATTTTTCACCTGACACTTTCAAGTATTGCAACTTGATACAGTAAACCTAGTAAGTTTTTACACTAAAAAGAAAATCAAAGTTTGATCAGCAAAGGCTTGGAGTAGACATAGGAGAGAACTGTGTTCATCTTACTATACCTCATAAGGTAGCAGAATCCATCAAACAGGTTCAGACTGTATCTGTACAGTATGCCTTTTGTGTTAAATCAATATGCATATTTAAGGACAGATAAATTAACAAAGAGATTAGCCTTGTTAATCTAATCTGAAGCCCAGCATAGTCAACTTCTGTATTCCTATGCACAGTATGAAGTGTACACTAAAGTTCTGGAGTATTATATTTTCTGTGCAATTTTATGCTTGGGCAGGCTTTGTTCATCTCGGATGAGAAATAGCTTTTGTGGATGGTGCATATTTATGTACCAGTAGTTTTAGCTGAATAATTATGAGTACACCTGCAGTTGTTACAGTGCACCTGAAAAAAGCAGGGCTAAAAGTAAGTCATGCCCCTGATGCTGACACTCTTTCTCCACACTTTTATTTCCTCTTTTACTTTGTAAAGGAATGCTGTTGGGATCTGTACAAATAGATGATAGTGCTTGTCCCATGGTACCACTTCCATGGACATGAAGTTACTCTGAACGTCTGCTTTCACTCTCAGGTACTCAGGGTCTCTCTCTGCAGTCCCTTCCATGGCCAGGTTTTGAGCTGCTAGCTCTGCATGACATATTAACTCCTACTCTTTTGTGTGCGTTTCTATACTGAAGGCTTGCCTCTCTGCAGGTATTCTCCCAGTGAATGATGAAACATATTATTACAATGATGTAATTCTTTGTAATTATCATGTTGTAAACAGTTGGTATTAGAAGAGTTTCGGACAGTCATTTATCAAAAAAAAAGGACAGATAACAGTAAAAAATGTTAATGCTTGACTGTACGCTTCTGCAAAATGCTAGAATTGCACCCCAAAGACATTTTATGCTTTTGCAGCATGGATGTAACTATGGTGATAGTTTCTTTCATAGTAATATTAGTCTAGTGCTCCCTAAACCCTGAGCAGCATATTAAATCAGGTCTGATTAAATTGGGTTCCCTTGATAGAGCAGAAGATTGCTTAAACCTTTCTAATTTGTGACCTATGATTGTGCTTAGTTAAATGTAATATTAAGGTCAAGGTCTAACATAAAGTCAGAGGGTATACCACAAATTCATTATACATTTTAATTCATGTAGTGACACATCTGAGAACATGCTCCTTTACCTTTGACCCTCAGCTGTAAAGGAAATCCATCTGTACTTACTAGGTTATGCAAACCTCTGGAGAGTAGATTGCCAGAATTGTTAAGGATATAGAAGGTCATGATAAGGAGACATCTGTATAAATACTCTATCATTAATATTCTCATCCACAATGACTATTGACAAAAATCAGTAAATAAGAACCACAGTCTGCAATGTCTCACGACAACTTTCAGAGCAGAGGACACATTGTGGGGTATTTATAATGTCCATTCCACTTTGGGTGTCTTGGTTAGGCACAATTAAGTGGATCAAATAAAGCACCTAAATTTTCTCTGCTGTTAACAGAGATAAGTACCGACAAGGCAGCCATTCCCAGCAGACTTAGAAGCTGAGAAGGCAGTACAAACATTGCCTTTGTTCTGATGTACAATATATGTGAACAAGATAGAAGGGGCACCAATTTTTTTTTTTTTTTAAAAAAAGCTGTACTAAATTATAATAACAATTAGACATGATTTTATGATAAGATGCCTGTTCCCAGCCAGGACGATTCTTTTTATGTACACTCCATTTATTTGATTCATTTTCTGTATGAGCTTTTTCTTAGGTGGAGAAAGGATACAGTTTATTGCTTTGTTTGCTGTAGCTATTCAGCTGGTACAAATGTTACATATTTGGTTGGATCTTGTTCTTTAACACCGTCAACTGCCTGTCAATCTTCATATTTGCAAAAAAAGAAAAAACACCAGGCACCCCACTGTGCAGAATGTGACAGCATTGTAATGTCAGAGAACCAGGAGACAGGTGGTGGTTTATGATAGAAATAAATCTTTTATGAGAGCAAACTTGGGAGAACTGAATGCTATTGTAGGGGATATATCTCCACACAGCTATCTCTGACAGTCTTCTGAAATGCATCAGTTTGATAAGGAAAGGTTTTTATTGTGTTTAATAAAGTATTGAGTCATTGAGGAAAAAAAAATAATGTGTACTTTGTACATATATAATAAACATATGTGTGTATGTATCAATATAGATGTATGCATATATATATTTGAAAGGAACTAGATTCGTTAAATTATCTTTAAACTGACTCCCACATTTTACAGTACAATTCTGATTGCTAAAAGCATGCAAGAGTGCTTTGGCTTATTGCATTCTGAAAAGAGACAACATGCTTTCTGGAAAAGGATTTTAATTAGAATGAGAGGACACGGAGTTAAACTGTATATTTTGAAATACAGTGAGGTGTTGCATTTTTCATATCTTTGCAATATTTTAAATATGTTGCCTGTAACAAGGTTGCAGAATAATTTACAGTTTTTATCTGGCTATATGTAAGAGAGTCCTACCCTTCCAGAAAGAAGCAGAAACAGAAAGTCACATATCCTACAGCCAAGAAAAATCATTTAAAGGATTTTATTATGAGCTCTTCCTGTAACATGGCCATCACATCCTGCCCTCTGAAGATTCCATTTTTACAGTTAAGCTATTGCAGCCCTGTCATGTTGCCATGATAAGAATAATTGACAAGAATCACACAAATCTCTGCTTTTTTTTTCAATGGAAAAAGCAGAACATGTGTGAATTTTCTCTTCAAAAAAAGGCACAATGTCATAATAAGCCAAGCAAACAGATTTGCAGTTCTAGTTTCCCATCAGCTGATTGTCTAACTATTGTATAGCATTTCTGTCATTCATTTGCTAGCCTGACTTCACATAAAGTTATAATTAAAAACCTCACCCAGTTTTCTTTTCTTTAAAACAGCAATCACATAAGATAAAATGAGTACTCGAGCCAGTCAGTATCACAAAAGCCGGCACTGATAAGAAAAAAAGCTTATTATTTTTTCTTTTAGAACCACTGAAATTTTCTGCAATTCTTATATTGATGATATTTTTCCTGTGTCATATTGTAGTTGCTTATCTGACCAGCATAATTGCTGCATGGTGTAGTTAGCTATGCCTTTACCACAATCCATGGCAAGGGTCAGCACATAGTCATGCAACTCAAAGGGCAGACCGAGGGTAACAGTGTCTTTTTGTAATAAGGTAATCTTACGACAGGTAAATTTTTTAACTTGATAGCTGCTCATGATACAGCAGTGGATACTGGGGTCCACAGGCTGAAGACTAGACACAGGGCTGTGAGAAAAAAGGAAAAAGAGAATAGATGTGTGTTTTGTTTTACACTGTATAAAAAGAGCACATTCTACCTCTTGTGTGAAGATCTGTGCCAAGCAGAAATGCCTGATGATTCTGTCTAGCTGCATAAGAGCAGTTGTTAGAGCACTTCAACAGCCCAAAAGAAGACATTACTGTCTCGTATACGATACATATTTTATTTTCATGACATAAGCTTGGAGTACAGGAAAATAAATAATACACCAACAGGCACACATATAGGAAGGATCTCAGTCTGGCCTTGTGACGCTCAAACTTAGTGTCCAGTTAATTCCATCTTTCAGTCCTGGAAAGTAAAACATATTATTCCACATGCTCTTTTGCCAAATCCCACTAGTAGCACTCTTAAGGTCTCTAGGCTTCAGCTCTATTTTGCTTACAAAGTGACCTAGTTGTGTTTCCTGCCACCTGTGTTTGGTCTAAAACCTCAAATTTTGGCTTTTTATACAAGCACATGTTTTCAGAAGCCTCTTCCTTCCAATTTTTCATAGCAGGTATGATTATTGACAACAAAGTCAGAAGAAGCATCAGAGTGAAGATCTCTCAACCCAAAAAATTCCCTGATTTACTTTTGGGGTTTTTTTTCTGTTCTCTTTATTTGTCTGTGGTTTTTCATGTGTTTTTTTTTAATCCTCTGAATCCTATCAGCTGAGTAGCACAAAGTGTCTCTTCCCAAAATTCCCACCCTAGGAATGCTATGTGATGCCAAAGCGTAGGATGCATTAATGCAAAGGCCAGAGCCAGCCTGCTCTGTCATCTGTTCATCCCATGCCAAGCCTTGCTCTCCAGAGCACAGGCGTAGGCAGTGGACAAAAGTCAACAGACATAATTCAGATCAGTAGTCAAAGGTTTGAGGGTTATCCAAGCAGCTCAGATGCTCATCCAAGTGATCAGGCATTTGAGCAAATCCACAGCAGCACCTGTGATTCTATTCCCACAGCTTGTAGTAAGTCCCGTAGTCTTCACATCCCCCCCTTCCATAATTTTCCTTCCTTCTTCCCCTTTGCTAGAGCTGCTGCCTACTCCTGTTTATCGTCTGCATGGCCTCCTCCCATCTCCCTCTGCCTCCCTTTGCAGAAGGATTCTCCCTGTGGGATTTGGCTGTGCTGGGGCAGAGGCAGGGAGCTGGGTTCCCTGTTCATGTAGCATTGCAGCATCTTCCCACATTTTTGCAGGCTGTGTGAACTTGAACAGCCATTCCTCTGAAATCAAAAGCTGTTGTAGCCTTGGTTTATTTAAGCAAGCCTGAGAATTTGCTATGAGATCCCATAAAGGTGACAGCTGAAGAACAGATCTCCCTTTTTCTAGGTTAATCACTTGGGTGTGTTAAGAGCAGCTTCCCCTCACCCCACCAAACAAGCAAAGTCTAGCCTGTGGGAGAGGCAGAAGGTTTTCTGCTAGTGAAGTGTTACATAGAATAGTTTGAAATGTATTAACAGGTGTATAGAAAAAGTCCAGATATTGGTAAATTGAAGTTTGTGTAGGCACTTTCCCTCCAGATTGAAATTGAAGCCTGTCTAAACAGCCATTCTTCGGACTTCAGACTGAGCTAAAGAAAAGGACAAAGTAGGGAAAGAGGGTTAAATCATGGAATGATAGAATGTTCTAGTCTAGAAGGGACCTCTAGAGGTCATCTAGTCCAACCTCCCTACTTGAGTAGGGACATCTCTACCTAGGTCAGGTAGCTCAGAACCGCATCAAGCCTGACCTTGAATGACGCCAGGGATGGAGCCTCCGCCATCTCTCTGGGCAGTCCATTCTGGTGATCTATCACCCTCATGTTAAAGAACTTTTTCCTAATATCCAGCTTAAATCTACCCTTTCCTAGCTTAAAACCATTGCTCCTTGTCCTATCACTACAAACCCTTGTGAATAGACCTTCCTCTGCCTTCCTGTAGGCCCCCTTTAGGTACTGGAAGGTCACTATAATGTCCCCCCAGAGCCTTCTCTTCTCCACGCTGAACAGCCACAATTCTCTCAGCCTGTCTTCAGAGGAGAGGTGTTCCAGCCCTCCGATCATTTTTATGGCCCTCCTGTAGACACACTCCAACAGGTCCACGACCTCCTTGTGTGTGGGGGGCTCTAGAGCTGGACGCAGTATTCCAGCTGAGGTCTCAAAAGGGCAGAGTAGAGGGGCAGAATCACCTCTCTCAATCTGCTGGCCACACTTCTTTTGATGCAGCCCAGGATGCAATTGGCCTTCTGGGCTGCCATTGCACACTGGTGGCTCATATCCAGTTTTTCATCCACCAGCATCCTGAAGTTCCTCCCAGCCTATACTGATAATGCTGGTTGCCCCAGCCCAGGTGCAGCACCCTGGACTTGGCCTTTTTGATCCTCATGAGGTTCATCTAGGCCCACCTCTCCAGCCTGTCCAGGTCCCTCTGGATGGCATCCCATCCCTCAGGCATATCAACTGCATTACCCAGCTTGGTGTCATCAGCAAACTTGTTGAGGGTGCCGTCAATGCCACTATCAGTATCATTAATGAAGATGTTAAACAACACTGGTCCCAGTACAGATCCCTGAGGGACACCACTCGTCACCTTCCTCCATCTGGACATTGAGCCATTGACTATCACTCTCTGGATGTGACCATCCAACCAGTTCTTTATCCACTGAACAGTTCACCCATCGAACCCATAATTCTCCAACTTTGCAAAAAGGATGTTGCGGAGGACCATGTCAAAAGCCTTGCAGAAATCCGGATAGATGACGTCCATAGGTTTCCCCTTGGTGACTGATGCAGTGATAACTCACGGATTATTGGTGAAATTAATATATATTTCTCCCTATATTTTAATAAACGGAGGGAACTATTATGAATTTTAACACAGTTAAGAATATTTTTATAATGTGTGCTTGTAATTATGTCTGTGTGTGTATATTTATAAATTATATATAAATTATAAAGATATACTACAAATTTTATCCAAAAGTTATATATGTAAATCACTCCTCTTTTTATCTCCTTTCCTTTGTGGAAATAAAACTGAAAAATTGATGAAGAACTAGAATCCATACTTCTAAATGTGACTCTAGCTAATTACTATTTCACAAAGAGAATGATAACCAAAAGTATATCATTGAGAAACAGTAGATTTTATTTTTACTCCTTTTTATTTCATGAGATAAAAATGAACTGTGAAGAAGTCTTACAACTACATTTCAGAGGGTCTGCAAACTTGGAAACTGTGAGAATTGGACAGAGGCATTTCTCTTGGTAGTAAATTTGTGTCAAGGTTGTCATTCAAGGACTAGAAAATTGAAAGAAGACCTTCCTGGAAGGTAATATATGGTACAATCTCAAAAAGGTTTGTGCAGACTAGAAAAGGACTTATAAAACATACAGTGTTTTCACTCTTTTCAGTTTAGTTTGTACCTTTAGAAGGGGCCATTTTGCCCTTGGAGATGGTGGCTTTTTGATGTTTCCTTTACTCTTTAGTTCTTCCATACTCCCTTGCTCAGGCTGCCCTACTAGCCTGCTGTCCCTGAACAAAGGCTTAGTCCTGCATCCAGGGGCTGTCTTCAGAAGTCAAGGAACACTGAAGAACAAGAGCAATCTATCCAAGTGATCTCTCCTTTAATTTTGCTCCCTGCTCGTACAAATTAACACAACTGTACTGTCCCTAAAAACAACCCAGCTCTAATCCTATCAGAACACACTTCTTTAAACCTACAGAATGTATTAGTGTGTCAGTTAACATAAACCTGAAGCAGATGAGACTTACCTACTAGGGAATCTGTCAAAGCTTACTCATTTTTTTCTCACAAAATAAGCAACATGGATGGAAATCAAAAAAGTCTACAGACTAGATGGAGAACCATGTGTCTATGTTTAGCCCATACCCAGTTCTAAATCATAGCCATTACTCTACCACCTGATGACCCCTCCCCAGCCAAGACAGGAGATCAGGAAAGGAGAGGAGACTCACAGGCTGAAATGAAAACAGATTTAATGAAACAGCCAAATTAATACCAATGCCAGTGTAAAGTAAACAAAGTTATACTGAGCCAGAAAATGTATAGTGGTCCCAACAAACAGGAGGGTAGTCCTCATGAACAGGACACTCCAAGCAGGGGAGCCCCTCATCCTCAGCAGAATTCCCCCTTTATACTGAGCATGACATCTATAGTATGGGATACCCAGGTGCCCAACCTGGGTCAGGTGCCCTGGCTGACTCCAAACTGTATGCATAGCATGGCTGGTTTGATTCTGTACCAGTGGAATAAGGATAGCATTCTATCTCTTTGCCCATACCATTTATGTCATGCCCAAGTCACTGCTATTCTTCTCATCTCTCAATATGTATATGCACACAAGTATTAGTCCCTTGGTTCATGAGTCATTTCTCCAAGAATCTCATTGAATTCCTTTAGTCCAAAGCTGTGGGTTCCATCTGTCAGACAGGTGAAGCTGGGCACAGAAGGATGATGTGCTGTGCATCTGAAGCTTGCAACTGGTTTACTTATGCAGATCACTTGACCTTGCCTCTTTTGATGCCAAAAACAGCTTTCAGAAGAACTTGAATTACTTTCTTCCCTTACTCCAAAACTTCTTCTCTTGTGTTACTGGTATCATACAATGATATCATCAAAGTACTGCAAATATTTGAGAGATCCACCCTTTTCTAGAGCAGGCTTAGTCTGTGGTAAATTGTGGAACTGTATTTCTGCCCCTGGGCCAGTAGATTCCAGCTGTACTGGAATTCAGCCCGGGTGAAAGCAAACTGTGGCCTGCACTCCATTGCCAAGGGACTAGAGAAAAATGCATTAGTGATACCAATTGTGACATAAGGCTTGGCTGCCTTTGACTCCATTTTGTACTGAAGTTCTAGTATGTCCAGCATGGCAGCACTCAGTGGCAGTGTGACTTAATTCAGGCCACGATAAGTTACATTAGTCTCCACTCTCCGTTACATTTTTATACTGACCGAATAGGACTGTTAAAGAGTGAGTGTGTCTTGCTGATCACTCTTGCCCCTCCGGTTGACAGATCAGCTTCTGGATGGGGATCAAGGAGTCTCTATTAGTGTGGTATTGCTGCTGGTGCACCATTGTAGTAGCGACGGACATCTTTTGTTCCTCAACCCTCAACAGCCCCACAATAGAAGGGTCCTGTGATAAACAAGACAAGGTAGACAGTTGTTCAGTTTCCTCTGTCTCCACCACTGCTACACCAAACACCCACTGGTAACTGTTTGGGTCCTGGAAATACCCTCTCTTGAGGCATGTTGTTACTGCTGTTGTTTCTTATGTGTCATTGTATTAAACTCTCCTTATCTCAACTCAAAAAGGCATTTTAAAACTTTTTTTTTTGTCCGCGGTGGAGGGGGGCAGTGGCAGCAGCCACATGGTTTGGCTGCCGGCAGAGACCGAACCACTGCAGCTTTACTAAACCACTACATCAATTAAGCAGAAAATGAAAAAGTAAAGTGTGAACTGAAAACACAGGAGGAAAAAAAAAAGGTTGAATGAGAAACACTGTTTATTTTTAGATGTTTTGGAAAACATAAATTTGAGTCAGAGGGTCTATGTTCAAATGGAGGGTTACAGGTGAAAAGAGAAAGACAGGAATAATTGGGGCAAAAGACGTAGCACAAGCCTTTGCCAATTCCTACAATTATGAATGTCACTATGGATTTTTCTTGAGCTTCCTTAGGCTTTGTATCAAGTCCTCTGTGAGAAGAGCAGAGAGAATCAGACAAGAGTCCAGGGAATGGTAAGGAGAATATATATTGTCATTTATCAGGAAAAATGAAGGCAGCAATGTTGGCTGACCACTCATTTGTTATCATGAGGGATGAAATTAGCATAAACAGGATATATGGAAGTTGAAAATTAGGAGCTGTGAGTGCATTGGGGGACATAGGACATCCTCTATGCTGGCCACTGAAACAGGCAGCACTGTTATAATCTACTTAGTAAAAACAAGACAAAACCAAATATAAATGGTTTTCTGCTCCATAGCAAAGATCAGCCATTCTAAAAACCAAAACCATAAAAAAGAAGCAACAACTTCGAGAGGTTTTTTTTTAACCTTCTCTTTCTACTTTCTACATATGTCTCTGAAATATAAAAAGAGACAGTGCTGGTTAAGTAGGATGGACTGCCCACCTTTTCAAATTTTTTTCCTGAACTTTAAAGTTTTAACATCCCTGAGATTTTTTTCCCTTTTATACAGATTGCCTTTGTCAGATTTCAAATGCTTTAACTTAAATATTTAAGTTAAAAATCACTTGCAGTAGTTTCCGCTTGTCACAATGGGGTTTATGTATTTTCATACAATCCAACTGCCTATGTAGATGAAAGCCAGGAGTGAATACAGAGCTGTGGAATAGTACTTCACACTTCATCTACTTTTAAAATGTTTCCTTCACAGAAGTGGAAAAAAAGTACTTTACCATTTATGTCTCTAAAACTCACATGCTAAAGAACTAAGCTATCTACATCATGAGTCAGAATGTATCTAAGGCACCTTGTCATGAATTAATGGCCAACAATTACCTGCCTCCTTGATGCTTGGCAGTTATTGGTACTTACATATTCAGAGATGTTGGATGCCAAAAACTTGATCCAAACCTTTATGAAACAAACACTGAATGTGTTAAAGTACTTTTAAAGATATAGAATCAATGAATGCTTGATGAAGCATAAGAATTAAGTGAAAATCCTTGTTTCTCATGGTCAAAATAGTCTGGAAAAAGAGAAGGGCTATGATTCTTTCTGTTGAGGACCAAACACGCTCTCACCATAAGAGGTGGTCTTGAGGAAGGTTCTGATCCTAAAAGTAGTCTATGGGGCAATTCACTGGGGAAATTTCCTCTGTAGCTGCTTATTAAACAGCTGTCATTATCGAATTAAAAATGGACAATTTTAATGCTAGTCATCCTCATATGTATTGAGGAGAATATTTGACAACTAACTAAAAGAGACTTAAACAAAACCTCCATGTGAATTTTTGAATGAATATTTTAAAAATAATTTCTCTTTGCAAATGAAGTATCAAAAATTTAGATATAGTCATATATGTCTATAAGGTGGGATACAATTGTAAAAACTTTAAATTGAAGAGCTTTGTCATGTAGTTTTTATGATCTCTTATAAAATTAGTACACAAGGAATAGATTAAATACTGCAGTTGGGAACAATTTAATTTTCACTAGTGAGGACAAAGTGAGAAGTCTTTGGGGGTTAATTTATCATTCATAGATTATTTACTTTTGTGGTTATGCAATTTTTCTTCATGTGGATATTTGCTTCTTAGAATCTGTCACTGAAATTGGATTTATTTGGATATTGACAAACAGGAGGAAGTAATTGAGACTGAGCAGGAGAAACAATATATTGGGGCATATATGTTTATGTTAAATTTATCATCAGAAGTCAAGACCATCTAACAACATTAATGGAAACTTTTGCATATGTGAATACATCCTGGCTACAGAACTCTTCTCTTAGCCTTCTTAAGCTTTCCTTCTAGTATTCCTTCTAACGCTTTTGTCATGTATGTAAATGGTACCTCTTTTCATGTAGGACAAATGCCTTTTCTTCTGGGCTGTATCATGATTGCCTCTTGCTGGCTCACTTCTATAGAATACATTTATTCTAAATCAATTTATTTAAAGGTCAGGAGAGTCCTCACTCTTCCAGCCGTTCATTTCATTTCATTTGCTTTACTCTGTTACAAGGCTTCAGAGATTATTCCTTTTTCTTTCATTCCTAAAACACAGGAGCTTGCCAAGGTCTGATAAACATGTGTCTCATGAAAACACTAGGAAGGGAAAGCTGTGTCAGCAGGGTAATCCCAGATGCCAGCACATTTAACACACCAAGCAGAAGTAAGAGTTGACAGCAGTGGTGTGGGAAGAACAAAACAGACCCTCAGATGAGCTTTCCCATCTCTCATCTGTACCTTTAATATTAAAGCAGGGAGTCGCTTGCACTTAGAAATAGTTCCTACAACTGTCTACACCTGACCCTGTGTCACTGATGGTGTAATCTGAGAGTTACTGTAGTTCCTCTGAGAACTGTGGTGTACTTTTGAGTGACTAAAGTGCTTTAGGACCTAATGCTACCTGAAGATGGGTAAGGCTGGGTTCAAACAGGGCTGTATTTATACTTCCCAGGAGGGAAAAATTGGTCAGTTTCCACTAATGGACATAGAATAACAGAATCATTGTGGTTGTAAGAGATCTCTGAAATCATCAAGTCCAACTGTTAACCCAGCACCACTAGGTCAACACTGAACCATGTGCCTAAGCACCACATCTACACACCTTCTAGATAGCTCCAGGGATGGTGACTCCACCACTTCGCTGGGCAGCCTGTTTCCAGTGCCTGACAACCCTTTAAGTGAAGAAATTTTTCCTACTATACAATCTAAACCTTCCCTGGTGCAACTTGAGGCCCTTTCCTCTTCCTAACAAGCAGAAAATGCTTGTTACTTGGGAGAACAGCTTGACACCCACCTCTCTATGACCTCCTCTCAAGTAGTTGTAGAGAGCAACAAAGTCTCCCCTGAGCCACCTTTTCTGCAGGCTAAACAACCCAATTTCCCTCAGCCACTTCTCATAAGACTTGTGCTCTAGGCTCTTCACCAGCCTCATTACTCTTCTTTGGACACACTCCAGCATCTCAATGTCTTTTAGTAGTGAGGGTGTAAGAGTCGGTCAGAAGATCAGCATTGTCTCAACTCTGTCATCAGAGACATGGATAGTAAGGGACTCGAAAAAGTTAAGCTAACTTCTTGAAACGAGTCTGCAGCGGCCTTCGATGAGACACGGTTGCTGATCTATAGAGTGGAAAGTAGTTGCCATGGATGTGGTCTGCTGTGGCTAAGAACATACAAACCACCCCGAAATAGGGAACTATATAGGAAACTGTGCTATGAAGGTAGCACAGCTGGATCCCCATTATCAGGGATGAGGTAACCAATGATTGTTCAGACCCAGACAAGCATGTTTTTGGTGAAGGCAACTGTGTAGCTGCTATCAAGAAAGATGGATTGCAACTGGTGTGTCAGCAATGATGGCGAGATTATGAACTTTGCTATGAAAGCACACCTCCCGGTCTAAGGCTACCCATCTCCAAGGCACACCAATCCTCAAACAGTCCCCCCCTGAGTGTTATCCTCGCTCAGGAAAGGCGGAGATACCTGAGACAAAGGAGAAGAAAGGTGTGTCACTCAGCATAAAAGATGGCTCCTTAGAAACCAAACTTTCAAAGCTTCCCCACCAAGGATCACAGCAATCATTTGGACCAGCGGGACGCTGCCTGGATCCAGGACCATAGGGCCGCCTTGGACCCATTGTGGTAGCTATCTTTCCTTTCCTCTCTTTACTTTCCTTTCACCTTCTTTACCTATTTCATGCTGCTTTATTAGCAAACCATTAAAGTTTCACTGTTTGATTGAAGAAAACGCCTTTGGCATGGTTGTCTTAATTTTGCACTTCAAGATTGTAGCAAACAAACCATCACACGTCCACTGAGTGGACCATGACAGAGGGGCCCAAAACTGAACACAATATTCCAAGTGCAGCCTCACCAATGCTGAGTACAGTGTTACAACGCTCTAGGAGTGTTCGTATGCAGAAAACATGTTGCACTTTGTCGCTTTGAAAATTCAGCTGGGATGCAACCTTTTTCCAACTAAACAAGAATAAAAATAAATTATACCAGACTGGGAGGGGGCTGTGATATGCCACCAGATTTTGTTGCCATCCAGGCAGCTTCAACAGGCTGGAAAAAGGGGCTGAGAGGAACCTCGTGAATTTCAACAATAGGAAGTGTAAAGACCTATAACTGGGGAGAAACAACCCCAGGAACCAGTACATGCTGCTGGCAGCCCATCAGGAAAGCAGCTTTGTAGAAAATGCTCTTGGGGTTCTGGTTTGCAGAAGGCTGAACATGGGCCAGCAATGTGCTTTTGCTGCAAAGAAGTGTCCTGGGCTGCATTAGGAGGAGTGTTGCCAGCAGGTCAAGGGAGGTGATCCTTTCCCTCTGCTCAGCACTGGTGAGGCCACATCTGGAGTGCTGGGTCCAGTGCTGGGCTTCTCAATATAAGACAGGTATGGACATATTGGCAAGAGTCCACTGAAGGACCACAAAGATCTTGAAGGGACCATTGAAGGGACTAAAGAATCTCTCCCATGAGGAAAGGCTGAGACACCTGAGACTGTTCAACCTGAGAAAAGAAGGTTCAGAGGCATCCCATCTATATATACATATATATATACTTGAAGGGATGGTGCAAAGAAGATGGAGCTAGGCTTTTTTCAGTGGTGCCCAGTAGCAGGACCAGAGATAGTGGGCACAAACTGCAACACAGGATGCTCCATCTAACATCAGGAAACACGTTTTTACTGTAGGTTGACTGAGCACTGGCACAGGTTGCCCATAGAGGTAGTGGAGTCTCCATCCTTGGAGATATTCAAAAGCCATCTGGGCATGGTCTGGGCAACTGGCTCTAGATGACCCACTTGAGCATGCGGGTTGGACCAGATGACCTTCAGAGGTCATCTCTTCCAAACAAAACCATTATGTAATCCTGTGATTATGTGATTCTATTAATATGTATTTCCTGCTATACATTTATTCCAAAATCTACTAAATGACATTGATTTTCTTACTATCATTATTTTGAGTATCTGCTCATCTGCAATATCAGCTGAAGACAACTCATTGCTCCATCCTGATTCAAATGTCAGAGGGGTTGGGAAATAATGAGACTTTGTATGGACTATCATTCAAACTGTGTAACTTAAGATGTCTCTTTCTTGCAAGCTAATATATGCAAAGAGAGATCTCCCGGGTCATCTACTGTTAGGGGATGGGTCCTTTGAACACTTCATTCACACTCTATGTGACTATAATTTACAATGCCATCTGTAAAATTAAAAGAAGAATCCATTCTTATACCTCATTAAGATCTAACAAAACTTTCAGGATTTTGTAAGAAAGTAAAAGAACCCATTAGGTAATCTTGGTAGGCTCCTCCTCGGAAAGGGGAATTTCTTTGTGATCCTCAAATTTACAAGTAATGAGATTTCCAGTGCGGTTCAGACTACTTCTCTGTTACAGGATAGAGAAGGGTGGACCACAGATAATTAATTAATGCCTGCCCTAATCATTTCCTGTACAGGAAGGCGAAGGATGCAAGAAGACACAAACTCTACTTTGCTCACAACTAACATTACTCCATCTGTAGCAACAGATAGAAGCAAAGATAATTAGGCCACAATCATCTGTATTCTCTCAGGGGAATGCCCTGAGAGGTCAAGCTTCCTCTGCTTTTTTTTTTTTTTTCATTAAGGCCAAGTAGTTTTATTTTCCTTACCTCTTTACTCAAATATTATTAATACCCCAGGGTAGGAGGAACACTCATTCAGGTGACTTTCATAGTCTATTTGCCTGGCATATAACTTACATTGTTCTGTGTGATCATGTAACTGAAAACTATTATAATCCACACACAGGAGGACAGTCTTATAGTTGTGCATTCATCCTTAACTTTAGCATTTCTTCACATTTGTGCAGTTCACCATGTAAACTTGATGTTAATGTCTTAAAACATCTTTTACAGAAAAAAATAGTACGAGAGAGAAAAAATTAGAATAAGTTACAAGGTATTATATGGACTTTGAATGTTTACAGTTTGCAAATAATATAATTACACCTTCTTATTTTCTTATTTTCTTATTTTCTTATTTTCATTTTCAAGGTAGGTATCAGAGCAGCCCATGAACTCAATTGCCCTTAATCAATGTTAGAAGAACAGAACAATCTAGAACATTCTTGACAACAGCAAAAAAAAATGATCTTTCATTTTCACTTTGTAACTTATTTATTAAAAGATTATCCATGTTAAAAGTACCAGCTTGATCACTTTTGATCTGTTTATTGCTAGATAAATTCATGATAACACTGTTTCAGTTAAGCAGTGGTCATTACAATAAGGGAGCTGAGGGAGCTGGCAGAGGAACTTGCCAAGCCGCTCTCCATCATTTATCAGCAATCCTGGTCAACTGGGGAGGTCCCGGATGACTGGAGACTTGCCAATGTGACACCCATCTATAAGAAGGGCAGGAAGGAGGATCCGGGGAACTACAGGCCTGTCAGCCTGACCTTGGTCCCGGGAAAGGTTATGGAACAGTTCATCTTGAGGGTGATCAGATGGCAAGTGCAGGACAATGGGGGGATCAGGCCCAGCCAGCATGGGTTCATGAAGGGCAAGTCCTGTTTAACCAACCTGATCTCCTTCTATGATCAGGTGACCCGCCTAGTGGATGAGGGAAAAGCGGTGGATGTTGTCTACCTGGATTTCAGTAAGGCATTTGACACCACGTCCCACAGCATTCTGCTGGAGAAGCTGGCAGCTCATGGCATAGTGTGGTGAACTGACCCACATATTAAAAACTTTTGCCTTACTAAAATAGCGAACAAAGAACTACATTTCCCATAATTACTTACAAAAAATCCTCCAGGAAACCGGAAGTAGGAAGTCATGTGACACCGACTATAAAAATCTGCGAGAAAAATGAAACTTCCTCTTTTCCTCCTGGGCGATCGTTGTGCCTCGGAGAACCACTGGGCAGTGCTCCCACCCCCCCCCCCCTTGCTGCCAGAAGAATTGCATTCCAGAAATTCTTAGAAGGCTGTAAGCAATTCCTATCTCTTCGGGTTACTAGGCGGCCACTGGGTGCGGAAAGGGGGGGGGGACTGCTGTGGCAAGACTCCCACTGCCTTAAAACTTTGAATTCCTTCCACTGCTGAGAAGTCACATGGTTGGGAGGAGGGAGAAGCCACCATCAGCGCAAAGTGCTGCGTCATTGGAGCTGAGCTAAGCCGAGCGACAAAGGGCGCTGCCCCGTCAGTAAAGCTCGACTAAACCAGGCCTCGCATGCATCAACAAAATATCCAACGACATCGAGAAGAGGTGGTGATTTACATCACACACACACACACCAACACCCACATATAGGTTATATTTCTAATACTACTAGGTTCTTATTTGCCCTGTCCTCCTCCTTCCCTGAGATTTCCTAATCTTTTCTCTTGCGGTGAGAGAATGAGTGGGTAAATATAGTGTATATAATGTATGATAGTGTTTTTTAATGAATAGATACATTTATTATTATTATTATTATAAATATATTTATTAAATACTCATCAGTCTCCGTATTTGCCTATAAGCCTGGCGGGGAGGTATTCAACTTTACCCTCAATCTTGCTCCCTTGAGAAGTAAGTCGGACGTCTGCACGCCCGACCGCGACACATAGACAGGAGGACTCTTCAGTGGGTTAGAAACTGGCTGGATGGCCAAGCCCAGAGGGTGGTAGTGAACGGGGTAAAATCCAGTTGGCGACCAGTCACAAGCGGTGTCCCTCAGGGCTCAGTTTTGGGACCTGTCTTGTTTAATACTTTCATCAATGACCTGGATGAGGGAATCGAATGCGCCCTCAGTAGATTTGCAGATGACACAAAATTAAGCACATGTTGATCTGCTGGAGGGTAGGAAGGCTCTGCAGTGGGATCTGGACAGGCTGGAGTAATGGGCTGAGGTCAATTGTATGAGGTTTAACAAAGCCAAGTGCCGGGTCATGCACTTTGGTCACAACAACCCCCAGCAACGCTACAGGCTTGGGGAAAAATGGCTGGAAAGCTGCCTGGCAGAAAAGGACCTGGGAGTGCTGACGGACAGCCGGCTGAACATGAGCCAGCAGTGTGCCCAGGTAGCCAAGAAGGCCAACGGCATCCTGGCCTGTATCAGAAATGGTGTGACCAGCAGGAGTAGGGAGGTGATTGTGCCCCTGTACTTGGCACTCATGAGACCGCACCTTGAGTACTGTGTCCAGTTTTGGTCACCACAGTAAAAGAACGACATTGAGGTGCTGGAGCGGGTGCAGAGAAGGGCAACGAAGCTGGTGAAAGGGCTGGAGAGCATGCCCTATGAAGAGCGGCTGAGGGAACTGGGCTTGTTTAGTCTAGAGAAGAGGAGACTGAGAGGAGACCTTATTGCCTTCTACAACTACCTAAAAGGAGGTTGTAGCAAGGTTGGTGTTGGTCTCTTCTCTCGAATCAGTAATGATAGGACGAGGGGAAATGGCCTCAAGTTGCATCAGGGGAGGTTTAGATTAGATATTAGGAAGAAATTCTTCACTGAGAGGGTAGTTAGGCACTGGAATAGACTGCCCAGGGAGGTGGTGGAGTCACCATCCCTGGAGGTGTTTAAAGAATGAATAGATGCAGGGCTTGAGGATATGGGGTAGTGGTTAGAGAGATACTAGGAGAAAGGTTGGACTTGATGACCCTGGAGATCCTTTCCAACCATAACGATTCTGTGATTCTGTGATTACTCTTCACCATCATTAGATTAAATCAGTATCCTGGGAGACAACACTTCCCATATAGCATGTTCAAATGCACTGTTTAGGGCAGCAGAAAGGTTGAAAGTTTAGCAAATACAGGTAGATTGCTGCTTTTGCACAATCTGTTCCATGAACTGCATAAAATAATAGACAAGAGGTATAAAGTTCTCTTGTGGAAACTATTGTGGAAAAATTCACAATAAATGATATCAAACTGTCCTCAAGGCACATGGAGAATGAAAGTAAGGGTGAATTCACGTTTCAATGGGATATGGACTCCCAACAGAGAATAAAGATTGCAAGTGTCATTACAGTGAGCCATTCTCCTGGAAAACTGCTATATTTATGAAGAAAGGATATGGTGCAGACAGTGTCTTCCAGACCACTCATCACTTCTGCTTTTCCTCTGCTTCTTCAGCCTCAGCCACTGCACACTGGGCTCAGATGAAAGAAGCAAAATCTGGGCCAGGAGGAAGAAAGTTCTTCCTGTACATCTTGCTTTCCTTCTCCAAGCACAAGGCAACAAATATCTATTTAATCCTTTACATGTTTGTAAGGCATTACATTCAGGAAGACTTTCATAAATAATACCTCCCCAATAAGTAATTGTAAATACTATTACACAAATGTGAGGACTAAATCACATTTTTCCAAGGTTACAAAGGCAGCATGTTTCTCTACTGCAAATACTTTACATCAAATCTGATGGATATTTTATGATGTATAGGGAAATCAGTAATGATACATGATCTCATGCAATGGACACTAAACAAGCAAGAACTAGTTGCCATATTCTCTGCACATGTAACTTCAGAACAACTAGAGGAAAAAGCTGTTGAAGGACAGCTGTGTTAATCACATATTTTTGACCGAAGAGTAATCCACCACAGTAGGTTGGCAAACATTTGTGACTCTGTAACAATAGCTGTGGATTCCTTTCATATTTCCTTAGGCACATACTCCTCATTAATAGATTTTGTAATCTATTTCCTCAGGAAAAGTTTGTTGTTTGTTTTTTTTCTTCAATAATAATATATTTCATTGTCATAAATCTCAAATAGATGAAAGGAATGTGTTTAAACTATTCCAAGATGCTAACTTTTGTGATGAGACCAAAATGGAAAATTACCACTCCAGAAATGAATAATCTGTTCTGAGTGTGTGAGTTTTACAGCCCTAACCACTGCAGCTACAAGTGCTTCTCTGAGTGTACATGCCTATATTTCAAAGAACCAGATGTTTTTATAATGATTCACAATATTATAATGCAAAAAAATGGACTATTTTGTGTATTTATGTCCATTAAGTGATGAGTCCAAGAGTGATTTAACTGTTGCTTCTAGCCTTTGTTTCATGCATTACACATTGAGGAAGCAGACTGCCTGTGCTCAGTGCCCCAGTTGCCCGTCTCTGCATGCAAACACCAGTCAGCTTTGCTGCCTTTCGCTTACAGCACTTTTCAATGAGTGCTAAAGAATTGCTTTAGGAGCTGGGAAAAGCTGTCAGATCCCTTGTGAGATTAAATAAACAGACTTGCCAGAACAGAAAGGAAAAAGAAAATTTGCTTGTTCAGGGCATGCTTGCTTTGGCTTGCTTCTGTCAGAAGAGGGGCTGTGTAGGTCCTAGTGGTAGAAATGGGCTGTGATTTAAGGAACTGTTTTTATATGCTCAGTAAATTGTAAGTACAGAGTAACCAGGTTAAGTTCTAATCTGTCTCTTTTTCAAGGCACTTAAACCCAGCAGCATAAAGCTTCCCTAAGCTCCAAGAACTCCAAGGCCAAAAAGAAATATGAAGACATTTTTGTAGTGTTGTGAAAGGTAGGTGACAGTTTCTCTAGAGTCTGGCTGTGTTTTAAAGATGTATTCAGAGATATTAATTCCATTCTGGCGGTGATTGTGAGTCCTACTGTTTGCTTACTTGTCAAGGACTGGAATGCACAACAGGTACTGACATGACAGACTTTCTGACAGGTGTAGTTCTATCACCTTTTTAAAATCTGCCTGTGGATTCACTGAACAACTGTGAATGCATGGAAACAGACTTCAGCTAAAGGATATCTCTTGTGTACACTTAGTTTTCTGTGCAGAAAGTGGAAACAATTCTATCTGAATTAATATTCATAAGGAAACACTTTTTGAATTAGAAGCATCTAAACCAACGAATCTGTAAACAAGCCTGAAATTAACAATGGTGGGGTTTTTTCAAAAATACTTCATTAAATGGTATCGCTTTGAAATTTTTACCCAGGATGCAATAATAAGAGTGGGGAACACTGAGACAAATCAGGGAGGCCTGTAAAAAATGCCCATGATATTTCTGTAATTTTACTATAAATCTTTATCTCTTGTTTCTTGCTTTTCAAATACTTACTTGCTGAAGCATACCTGGAGGAGACTGTCTCCTCTTTGCACTTTCAATTACAAATGAGACATCCCTTCTATCTGGATCTTCTCTTACTAATTAACACAGTACTCAAGTTTCCAACAACTTTTCCTTGCTTCTAGGAATTAAAGGCAAAAAGAGTTCACTGAGATTATTATTGCCCAAGCTTTAGCACATATAAGATCTGTGTCTTCTTGTGAACAGGAATCAGGCATCCAAAGTTGTTTAAATCTGGAACTTGTCCCTGGGCCTCAAATAGACTAAGATAAATCCATTAATATGAAGCAGACCCCTTTTTAAAGAGTAGTTTAGTGTATCATAAACCATAGGAGATCTTATATAACTAAGAACAATTTGATGAGCTGTAGCTGTTGATATAAGATGTTGAGATTAGGCATATCACAACAGAGTTGTTGGTGAGGCTGTTCGTTACATTTATGGTGTCTGTTGGGGGGATCAGGAATGATTAGTAGTTATGATGTAGATGAGCAAAGGTTATGTGCAAGCAGTGACAAATCTGATCTGTTCTGCATGGTCAGGGAACAGAAAACAAATGAATTTAAACTCCTCATGTCTTTGTAGAGTAGAGACCAAATGCAGCTTTATAGAGGGAGGTGGAGTAAGCAAATCACTGTGCAAGGAGGCAGCTAATTGCTGAACTTGATTGCAACTGCTAATCAGAGTCACAGGGAAAAAAAAGTGTTGGGAATTAATTAGGTAAGGACCTTCAGAACAGCAGCAGGAAGCCTCCAAGTGACCTTTATTTACAGTCAGTTAAACAGAAGTGTGACTAAAAATGCCAAGGAGCAAATCAGATTATTAATATTGATTACTTAAAGAAAATGAATAATTTAGGAGCAGTCAGAATAAATATGCAGTGACAGAGATGAAAGAGCACAAAGGACCGCCTTTCCAACATTCATCTATCATGCAGCAGTGCCCCTTCACATAGAAATGGAGAATTTCCACCATCACGAAACATAATTAGTTTCTTGACCCAGCATGATTGCTGTATTGCTGCTACAAGGAGCTTTTTCTATTTTCCCAGGGCAGCAAAATGTGGAGGGAGATATGAGCCTGCTGAACAGAAGCTTACTCTTGGAACTTTCCACAGAGATCAAATTCAGGTATTATGCAAGTAACTTTTAGTTCTTTGTCAACAAAATAGCAGAAATATAGTATATAATTTTTTCAGACATGCTGTCAGAGTAACCATTTTAAACAAAGCTTAAAAGCATCTATAAAGTCTCTAAGGCCTAAATTCCCTCTCCTGCTTGCCTATATTCTGGGTTTTTTCAATGATTTTTAGACTCATTATTTTTAATCTGTCCTCCTTTTTGGCCTCCTTTTTGGCCTCCTTTTTGGCCTCCTTTTTGATCTTAGTCTTGTACACTAGTAAATTGGCATAACTGGTTGCAGGCACTGTTGGAATATGCTGTTTATTTTTGGTAGAGAGCTGTGGGGTAATTTATGTTTACCTAACCATTCCCATTTTTTATAACCTCATCTGAAAAGGAACCTGAATATCACTACTTCTGTATCTCTTGTCCCATTTTGTTTATGTCATCTAGTTCTCTCTTCTTTTTGTTGTCCTGCTTCTTCTATTTTTCTCCTTTGTTTTTGAAGGAAAAGGGGATGAAGATATTATTGACCAGGACAAGCAGACCACACAAATCTAAGACAAAATTATCTCCCATCATTTTGCTGCTACTCTGCCTAGGAATCTCAAAGTGATCTTCTCTACTGAAATTGTGCAGAAAAAGGTGGTTCTGACAATTTTCTTTTGCTCTGATGAAAACAACAGTGTCACAGCCAAAGTTTTCAAAAGATAATGTTTAGGTTAATTGGACTGCATGGTGGTCATATTTCTTTCTTTGCTGTTAGTGGTCTCAAAGGTGGTGGTGCACTGGCTGGCATCGTGTCTTTTGATTGTGCAGGGGCTGGCCTCATGCTAGGGGATCTCCCTGTTGCCTCTATTTGGCTGTATTATGTTCATGTAAATGAACATAACGGTCTGATGACAGCATACATACAAGGATCATGGCTTCAACTTTCATAATAATATGTGCTCTCTTGCCCAGGTGATACATACTTGGCACAGACAAAACAGATTGTCTGTGCTGTATGTTCATATGTATCCATTTAACCTAGATCCACAGGGCAAAATTGTACTTCAGGCAGGACGTAGGATGGGAAAAAGTGAGCATTTAGAACGCTATCCCACCCCTTCCCCTTGACAAGTGCTTGTCAAAGGCAGCCACATGTGGATGAACAATTCAATCTGTGCAGAAAGGAAACCTGTATAGGTTATCCATAAACTCATATACCAGTAATGCTGAGTAAGCATTTTTTTTCTTATGCAGGTTTGCCTTACTAAATGTGGCAAGATGTAACATGCAGCAAGGCAAGTAGGAATACACTGGAAAGTATAGCATTAGAAGCCATAAATATTTTAGTTTTCATTTTCTCTACTGCCACAGGAATAATGATTTATAGATAAAACAATGAGTTTGTTTCTCAGATAATTGTCTTTGGTTCAACAGACTTTCACTATTTGCATTTAAGTGACTGTTTGGAGTTCCCAAAAATTACAGAAAGTGCTTCATTTCCCTGCTTTGGACATGCCTCTGTGAAACCGAGAAATGATGCCAGCAGATTAATACGGTAAACTAAGCAGCAGTGAATGAGGAAGCCATGGTTTCAGTATGAATATAAATATATTCCAGTCTTGTAAGACCTTACTTATGTGAGTTAAGCCCACTGATTTCAGTGAAACTATTCAGATGGACAACTACTCACATACGGAACATTAGTATGAGGACAGACTGTATCATGCCACATTCAAAGTATAGTGAAAGAAAGAAGTACTGAAATTCAGCTCATCTATGTAGCTTTTATCGAGTTCTTCACTAACAAATGGATGTCCTTTTTTTTTTTCTGTGGACCATAGAAACATTCACAACAGATGATGAACACACAAGGATAACATTAATGCATAAATAAAATTAAATCTGCCACCCAAAACTTGTCTTTTCAATGTATCTATTTTTTATGAAAGTCAGAATAAAATTTTAACTCATAAAGTAAATTAAATCCTGCTCTTAGGAACAAAATACATCTGACAAATGGATGCTATTGTAAAGCAAGTTGCTTTATGACATGTGCAGCTTGACCTATCTCCATGCAGATTCATGCCATCTTTGTGAGCCTTCTAATTTCTTGATCTCCATCAGACCAGAGAAAAATGTGTACAGAACAGATTAGATGAGTTTCGCTTTTATGTTAAGCATGGAAACATGCTTGGTGACCTCTCATCCTTGTCCTTTCAAAACCATCTCATTATAAAGCTCACAGTAAAGTCTGAAAAAAAAATAGATGGAGAGCTCCAGCTCAAGAGCAGTGCAGGGCTGGGATAGCAGGCACCTCCCTGCTCAGAACCGAGTGGTGTTGGCAACATGGTGTGGGAAAGCAGGTATGGCACTAGCCCACATGATATGATACCTGGCTCCTTTTTGGTCAGCACTGTTCATGTCTCACTTCCCTGAATGCTGTAATTATACCAGTTACCACTTAAAAGTCAACACTCGCCAAGAGCTGTCACTGAGCTCTCTCTGAAGCACCAGAGCTTTGCAGGAAACAACTGTGATAACTGTGTGGTACTTGTTGACAAACACTGGCTTTTAAATGGCACCCACTGTAAGGAAGCCATCAAAACCTGTTCTAATGATACTAGAGGGAAGCAAACCTTTTTTTTTTTCCCCCACATATCTTTCAATTCAGCCTTCCCCTGGTGTGTGAAATTTCTGTAACCTGAGAGAACTATAGGAACTTCTTTGGAAGTGCAGCTTGTGAAAAGTCCTTGTTCCTGAGTAAAACATCATTATTCAGGGGATATTCCCTACTTCTTCTCTGACAACTCATTCCAGTATATTTTGAATTAATCTGTTTAAATTAACTTTTTTCTCTATATAACCACTATGCAAACAAAATGACAAGAAGGAGCCACAGAGATTTAATAAAGTACAAACCTAGAACCTAAATCACATTAGATATCAGAGTAATACAATTTTTTATTGAGGTGTGTTAAAATGTTTCTGGTAGTTGACAAATGGGGTACTGGTAGTTTATAGATGGTATGAGTATTGACTGAGCTGCTATTTGCAGAAAGAAAGAAAGAAAGAAAGAAAGAAAGAAAGAAAGAAAGGAAGGAAGAAAGAAAGGAAGAAAGAATTTTTCTCTAGTGTAGTGATATGAGCCATGCTCTTTTGACGTGAAAATCCCTGTTTAACAAACCAAGATGCTGCACTTGGTGGTGGAAGGGACAAGAGCAGAAGCTGGCTGAAGCAAGCGGGAAGGGGAGGAGGCACCAAGAGACATCTTCCTCCTCCTCCTACCCCTTTGTCTATCATTACTCAAATGCTGTTATAGCACTTGGACCACAGCACTCTGAGGGGTGGAAAGCAGGAAGGAGAAGGGGGAGAGATGGGTGGCCTAAAAATGCAGAATTTATCCAGGGAAGAGCTGTTGTTACCCCCAGAAACAGTCTTTCTTTCTGCTGCTCTTCTTTCTTCACTATTCAGTTAATCAGTATGTCAAACGCCAAAATCCCATGATATTTGAAACATGTATCTTGAAATTAAACATGTGTTTAAGTGTTTCCCAAAACTGGAATAATAATAACAATGAAGCTTGGGGAATTCCAGCTAGATTCATAAAGGAGTCTAGCTCTAGCATGATGGAAGGCTATCCTCACCACAGACCAGCCAGCTATCTACAAAATTACTTTTCCTTTAAATTGACCTTGGGAGAAGCACTTAACACTGAGTATTAAAAAGGCATTGGCAAACATGGAAATTGAATAGTATCTCGCATCCAAGTAGTATTTGAAAAATCCTATCATGTTTAGAATAATGATCTAATCCGGCATAATACTTCAGACACTAAAATTTGTGTGCTCATACAATATGTAGTGGATCAGAGCCTTTGTGAACCAGATAAGTGACAGAGGAGCAGAGGAATACGCATGCCAGTCTGTTTACAAGAGGAAGGTATAACGTAGCAGTCAGTTTAATCTCATCCGTTTTCTGAAACCAGGAGGTTTCCTGATGTTTCAGTGTAATAAAGTATCATCCTTAGAACGGGTACATGTTTCTTTTTTATCCTTTTGTTTGTACACAGATTAAAGCATGATCCCCATTGACTGTAACATATAATTGAATCAAGGATTCTGCTGCTGTCACAGAAAGCAGGAGTGGCGCTTGACTGGTTTATGAACAAGCAGCACAATCTGAAGATTAAACTTCATCTTTGATCTTCAGGCCGTGACCATGAATTTTTTGTTGAGATAGCATATAGAAAGTAAAATAATACATTGATACATATAATTATGAATGGAAGAGCTGTAGAGAAAAAGAGATTAGCCATTGATCAAAGACACTTACTCTCTTCTGGTGTGAAAATTGGATGCAAATCAGTCAGCTAAAATTGTGGAAGATTTGTACTGGTCTTATTATTTCACATATATTTTTTAAAATATGTTAAAAATTTGGAGGGCAGATCGTTGGATCCAAGTGGATGGAGTAAACTGCTGTGTTAGTCCTTTAAGCTTCTGAAGTCTCAGCACAATTTTGAATGAGGAAAAGTTCTTTTTTCCTGCTCTTTACATGCAAGTCACAGTTTTCTTACTGGATTCTAAAGTGCCCATGGTCTCAAAGCACTACTGCACAGCTGCCACTACATATGTTGCTACTGAAAGCTAAAACTTGCTGAAATAATCATTCCCAATGTTTAAAGAGGATGTGTTTTAGGCACTGCTTGATGCATCTTGTTTCTTCAGGGAGCGTGAAATCACAGCACAAAACAGCAGCAACATCAAAAATGCAGGGTTGATGTGCATTTTTGTTGTCCCTCCTCTCATCCCCACCTCAGTCTCTGGCAATGTGAAAGACTACAAAAAACTGCTTGCATCATAAACCTTTATTTCAGGGTAAGTGATTGAATTGATGTTCATACATAATTGCCTGTGCTGGATATGAGAGCTGTAAATTTTTAATTTGTAGATGAAAAAAGGACAATACAGGGAGCATGGTGTAAAATGTTAAAAAAGAAAACAAATGAAGATGCATTTTTAGTCTATTCCACTGTCATATGATGCATAAAATATAAGATAAGATAGATAAAATATAAGATAAGATAAGCTAGTAGGATCAATCATACATATAGGTAAGATCAAATAAGCCATATACTAACCTTGAGAGACAGATATCCTTCCCAATTTTTTCACTCCATCAAGATAAATAGCTGCAGTTTTGATACTTGACTGATGCAAATCAATAGAACTCCACTGAAATCTGCAGGAGTGTTGGGATTTTTTTCTCCCTGGATCTAGTTCTCAATAGAGTTTGGCCCACTGTAAAGTAACACTGTCAGAGTAGTTCAGTATGTTTTAATTTGTTTCTATGCTCCCTTTTTTCTCCTGCACTTCGTTACTGGTTGCTAAGACAGCCAGTGAGAAATGTTCAGAGATCAAAATGGAATAAGGAAAATATTCCTGTTCCAGGCAGATGAAAGAGTCAAAATGGACATCAAAAATCAGAGGAGATGGTGCAAGAATTTTGCTTCTGATGGATCTGAGCCCTTAATTCGTCACGAAGCTAGGAATGGGACAAAAATGTCAAAGGTCATGTGCCTGGACCTCACCAAAATCAGGAATGTTTGACTATTTTTGCAGACCAAATGTTCTGGTTGGATGGCTATACTATGGCATTCAGAAACTAACTTTGGTCAAGAGGTTGTAAAATTCCCAGCAGTGCCTGGTGGATCTAAGTCTGTGGTATTTTCGCAGCCACTCATCTTTTTCAAAAAAAGCTGAAAGGTGCAAACAACTATGCAAAACCCATACAAGGCCCATGCAGCATAAAAATGGAGCTACATGCAGGGTTTATGTTGTGCCAAGGCTCTATGATGCTCCACTGCACAGGGATGAATTGAATCCAGGGAGAAAAGGGCTACACACTGCATAGTCAGGCTAGTCACAATGTGCTATTGACGAGGACAATAATAAGGACAACAGCATCTGGTGGAAGGAGGGACGCAATTACTCCTCTTCCTTTCTCTTTCAAAGACAGCAGCTCTAATTCTCTTCTAACATCATTTTTTCCCTCTGATGGCTGTAACTTTACAGTTTTCAGTGAGGCAAACATAAGGTGTGCCAGTATAAATGGAGCCAGCTGTAATTCAGCCCAGTGTGAACTCTTGTTTTTTTTGAATATGTAATTGCAGCTATAGGGGATTGTGAAATCAAATTGGAGTAGAGAGCTACTATCCAAAGTTTGTGCCTCTTTACACTACCAGAACCTGTGTGGCGGAAAGGCTTTTCCACACATGCTCATGCAGAGAACAGAAACCCTGCTCTCGAACCAGAGCTGGGAAAATGAGCTAATGAATGTTGCTCATGAATATTCATACACATTTTCAAAGGAAGGAATTTAGCTATGTCGACATCTCATTTATGTTTGCATTCTGCCAAAGTCTAATTGCGAACAATCAGTATGCACACAGTTTAAAGTAATTTTAAATTATAACAATGGTAGCTATTAAAAACCCAATTCTTTCCTTGAAACTAGATGCATATCATCCTTCCTGACATTTGCTCTATTGAAACATAAAAGAGTATGGAGTGAAGACTCTGCCCAGGGTATCTTACCGAGACTTCTTACAGCTGCAAAATGGTCTGCAGATCTTATAGGAATGTTGCTTTCTCTACTAGTTATCTGGAAAGAGCAAGAATTTTGGTGTATTTGAAGATTTCCACCTTTACCTATAACAGGAGGTGCTATATACACCAGATACCAGAGAGATTTAGAATTTCCTGAATCTCAGAAATGATCCAGTTTAAACTAGGTTAGAGATCAGCAGAAGTTCTTTTATTTTGTGCAGATTAATAAATGTATCTCTGCTGGAGACTCTATGTTTTGTGTGCAGCTAGCTTATTCTTGATACAAACTTCATACAAACCCTGAATATTTCAAGCATTTGGACAAACTCTGGCCTGTGCAAGGAACTAAAATCTGGCATTGTAATAAAAGCCACTGAGTGCAGTGGAAATATCTAACAGGACGTAATCTTTCAGTCCTTTTCTTTCCAAACAGCTCCTAGAGTTCTGAGAACTTTTAAGAAAGCGGCAAACATAGCTTCATTCAGGAGGGTAAAATCAGCCCCTGCCACAGCAGTTTGTCAAAGAGTACTGTCTTGAACATGGCTATCTAAAAGTTGAAGACAGCATGCACAAAGATTTTCCTGCAACAAGCCTTACTTTAAATCCACACTCTCAGGACTATATAACACGTTTCCTATTTAAAGACAATTCTCTTTTATAGTCTGCAGCTGCAATAGGCACTGTAGTTCATGCTTGCTGTCAGTCAAAGAAATGCTTTGAATTTTTCATAACAAGCTGTAAGTGTCTGCAAGTTTAAGAAGAGGAAACTGAAAGAGAAGTTATCTCAACAAACAAACTCCAATATATTCCAAGGTTACTGCTGTATAATTAATGGCATTACCAAATGGACCTGAAACTGTAGTCTGCAAATGGCTAACAACAAGGATTAGATATGCATTCTCTTTTCATTCATGTTCTTACAGTTTCTTGTGAGCCTAATTGAAGTCAGGAAGGTTTTTCTACATGACATTTTCAAATTCAGCTCTGATCAGTGGCAAACAGTTCATGTGCTCTATGGAAAAACCTCTTAACATCTATTTCTATGAAAAAAAAAAAGAAATATTGCTCTTTTTTTTAGATCAAAATTGCAGTAGGATATGTTACTTTCTAAAACTAGGAAAAGTGTTTTCAGATGGGAGGACTGGCACAGTGACTGTATGCTTTTTTCCTTTCTAGGATTACATTCAGTAAGATTCTATTAATGGAAAGGGCCACATATTGCAAAAACCTGCTAAAGATATCAAACTTGCTTCAAAAGTCTGCAGAACAATAGAACATAGACAAATGCTGGAAAACACTTCTAAATTAATCCTTCTGGCATCAAGTTATTCTGTGATAACAAAATCCACTTTAGCAAATAGGTCAGAGTACATCTGCTCAAGGTAAGCAGCCTGATGCAGGGGAGGTTATGGTTTTAAACACTATCAGAATGATTTTAGATTAATCACCTTCCTGCCTGCAGTAAAGGTTATTTACAGAGTGTGCTTAGAAAAGGCTAGCGATGAGAGAAAAAGCAATCTGAATATCTCTAATCTACTACTAAGCTTCTATATTAAATAGCACAGCATTAGCTCTGTGTGCATTTCTGAATCCAGTCTTTAATTATACCTTTCCCATGTTTACATGAACTTTGGTTTGCTTTTCAAAAGCCTCACAGAACAATTCCTGCAGCTGACCTGTGTGTAGTGGTGAATTTCTTCATAAAGTGAGTATTGATGAGCTGAAAAGTTCAGTGAACAGGAAAATTCTGCTGCTTTTATTGCCAGTGTGACAGGTTACTTTATTACCATGCCTTTCACAGCAATTTAACTGTTACCCTGGTAACGGATTCAGTGAGGTAATGGGATCAGAGGCATTAGAGGAGAGGAAAGGCTAGCGATGAGAGAAAACCATCTGCTGGCTTGTGTTCTCGGGGCTGTTTGCTCACTGCGAGTTCCTGACAATCATTGTACTTGGATGTAAATGAGTCAGGTTAAACCACAGGCCTGCCCTATTTAGCTGTACTCTGGTGATTTGTCTTTCTAATTCTATTGAAATAATAATCAGGATTTGTTTCTGATTAATTAACTAACCTTTGGTAAAAAGATTAGATAACGAAATTGCTGCCTATTCAGAGATAATGAGATTTTTATTACTCTGTCAAAGAGAAAAAAAAAAAAGTACATTTATGTGTCACCAGCCACCATGTCAAGGGAGGAAAATAAAGATTTAAATCTTTATGTCAGACATTTATTTCCACCAGAGACTAAGTGTATATTGAATTCCATGGATTCACATCATCTTATTTAAAACATTTCAGAAGAGCTTTTAAAATACCAAATAAAGTAATAAACACAGTTAAACCATGAGGCATTTGACATTAATTTGTTTCAAAAAATGTGCCCTAATGGAAGAGAAACACTTGATGAGTCAGAAATCCACCTGTACTGCATGGGTGTATTTATGTAAGTGCAAGTGTATGAAGAAAGAAGTAAAATTTCAGTGTGAGCACTTTAGAGTGGCATAGGTAAATAGGCTGCTATTATATCCTGCAGTACAGGCACACCTGATACAACAGTTACAGTAGGAAATTCATTTTTATATAGGAGCTTTGCCCGGGTGTGTGAAATACCAAGCAGGACACAGGAAGCTGATATAATTAAATAACAAATGATAACAAACCATGGCATTCATAGTCTCCTCACAAAAAGCTCCTGGAGAAGATGCAGCTGCAGCCCATGGCAAGTAACCCAGACCTGCAGAAGTCTGCCCAACAGATCCTTGTTGCCTGGTCTGTAGTCCATGCAGTGCCCACCAATGTCTTGTGCCTCACCATAATTATCCCCACCAATAGGTCAGGAGACCAAAAACACTTAAAAATTTGCTCCTGGAATCACAAAGCTAGTACAGCTGTGAAACTTGTTAACTGTGCATTGGCCACATAGCTGTGGAGCCATTGGCCATGCATGCATTGCACTATGCAGCATAGTGGTGTAAGTGCAAATGAATGTAATGAGTGGACAGTATGTGCTGTGCCAGCTAGTGTCCAGTGTCTTATTACCTGTTTCAAGAAGAGCTGTGTGCTTTGCTGACAGTCAAGTCACTAATAATGATCTGTTAATTATTAGGTATCTAAAAAGAATAGCAGTAAGAATTGCATTTTTTATCACGCATAAAAAGCAAGAGGAAATGTAGGGCACAGCAGAGCATTTTGTTGCAGTGGAGTTAATGAATGCACTCTCAGATTTGAGGTGACACTTACATTGGTGGCTTTCAGTGTGCTTCATTACGTTTACTTTTTCATGTTAACATGAAAGGGTCTCATATGCTGAAAGTCCCTGCTTCTCTCCAGCAGTGTATATAGCTGAAAGCCAGTCAGAAGTGCAACCCAGTTAGAGAAAATGTATTTGGAAAAGAGGTCTGATGCTGAGCATGTTTCTCCCCTGTTCCCCCGTCTTGTAGTTTCCTGTTGGTGGTTACCCACCACCGCCAGCATTCCTCCCTTCCCGCCCAGGCTTTCCAGTGTCACAGCCCTGACAAAGGAGGCACACAAGAGAGCTTTCTTCTACCAACAGAAAATTATTTCCTTTGCCATGTCCTCCAAAAATTCTTACTGCAGGCTTCTGACCCTTGATAACTGAAATCCCTTGAAAGGCAAACAAGCCTTTTTGGCTTAATACCACTTGTAAAGCTTCTGCTCTCCCTCTCTCTTTCTACTCTCTCCATGTGAAATTTAGGTTTAATATTACTAATTAGTATTAAAATTAGCAAAATATTATCACAGAATCTCAGCTAAGGAGAATAACTACAGTTTTCCTTTTTCCAGACAATGACATCTGCAGCTCTACATTTTCATGAAATGACTATACTTAACAAAAACATTACTTCATTTTCATGGTATTTCTTTTATGCCTAGGAGCAACCCTGTAATTGTTCACTTCAATTACAACATTACTATTTTAAACTGAAACCCATTTTATCTGCATGCCAGCTTTTTATTTGTTTTACCAACTATATCTATTTCCATTACTGCAAGGCTGATGGTTTGTCTCAAGAGGAAATCAAATCCATTAATTCAGAAATTTCAAGCACGGCTGCCTCTGCCATAAGCAGCATTTCTTATGCTAATAGCAAATGTGCTGAGACTAAAAAGAACTGACACAGCTCTGTTTTTTTATCATAACTTAAGCATTTATATAAAAAGGCAAATCTAATATTACTAGGAAACGGTAAGTGTTATTATATATAGTCGCTTTACTGAGATATACATAGGGCCTGGTTTGTGCAACTGATTTAAATCATATGTATATGACTTTAACTCACTCGACATTTGGGGGTCTGATTTTGATCTTGGTTACCCCAATGTAAATCTGCCATTGTTCATCTGACAACAGTAACATTTTTTTCAGATTTACTCCAGACAAGTGGAGATCAGGATGTACTCATTTCACTTAAGGTGGAATACCACCTCACAATCACAACATAATTAACTAGCTTTAGACAGCGTGTGTGTGCACAGAAAAGGTATTATACGAAATGAACATCTTTTTTCTCCAGCCACAAAAATAGCTATTTCAAAGGTAATTTAGGTACTTCCAGGAAACTGCATCCTCCAGGCAACACATAGAAATAACCCCCACTTCCCACTGGCTCCTCATTTAATACACTTAGTCCTGTTGTATCACATGAGCTGTGTTCAATTAGATAGCTTAACAAGATAAACTCTGACTTTGACCCAGAAAAAACAAACCAGATTGCTGCTGAGTTCTGCGCAAGCTTTTCCAGCCATTGTGACCTGTTTATGTCAATGAAAAATGCAAGAGATCCTTATCGTGAGGGCCGAATTACTTTTTGACAGTTTGGGGTCTTTTTTTAATATATGTGTGCACAGACAAAATGTACAGAAGACAGTGTACCATTCTTGCCCTTCATTTTCACAGCAAAATCCTTTAGTGCTGTAAATCAGATCTCATTGGAAGATCTTACACACTGGCCGCTGATAAGCTGTTGAGAAGCAGACAGGTCTTTTAGGAATTGCTGAACCATGAAGCTGACCTGCTTAGTGTTTTGTTGTAGGCTATTAAATTCAGGATTGGTGTTTTAAGAAGATTTTGCTTTCTTCTTCCCTTGGCCTGGTTAAGCAACTCTACACCCATCTCATTATTTGGCTGATTAAAATAAAAACTAGAATGAGAAGCCTGCTGTTTGAAAATCCTACCTTCACCCATCACATTAATGAGAGTGACTTACGCTGATGTAGTTTATAGCCTTAGCAATTTGACACTAATTTTGCAACTAAGAAAAGATTTACTAAATGTACACACCACTCTGTTTTTGTCACAGTGAAACTGCATTCTTTTCCCCAGAACAGTATTCTTTACTACGAAAACAAGCACTGTATCTGTTGTAAACATGTGCTATTTGGTTACCTTGTTATCAATTGATCCCAGTTGGGTAATACCACTTTTTCCCACTAGCATATTGACAATTATGCACCAAAATACCCGGCAAAAAGATTATATTTCAGCTGGAGTGCTTTCTTTATCAGATTTTTCAAGTATTGTAAATACGTTTTGCACTGTACCTATTACTGCCTAGTTAGAAACATGCCGGTTCTTCACACATCCCTTTCATACTGAGAAATTAAATGTGCTGTTTTATTTTTCCTGTGTTTGACGAGTGTTAACAAGTCCAATGTTTGAGAAAATACAAACCAAGGGAGGCTCTCTAGCTGTTGCTATTAAGTAAAGCAAAAGCCACCTGGTGACTTAAGTTCACTCGGGCTTCGTTTCTTTGTGTGTCTGAAAGAAAGAGAACAAGAGAGAGGAAGAGGCTCACATACACATGTAACTAAATCCCGTTGAATTGCACTCAGGAGATAAAATCATAACAACATGTATATTTCATATATATCTACATTCTCACAGACATATGACCCAGGTTCCCCTCAGTGTAAACAATAAGGTATTCAAATTCAAGGAAAGGAAGAAAAGTACTTGCAATTAGAGGTCACTCTTTGCTACGAAATGCACCTCCACAGCCCATGTTTTGGAAGTAAGACATATTTGTATCACAAATATCTTTTTATCCCCATCTTGTTTAGCACCTAATGTCAGTTCAACTCCCATTGGGGCTGTTTTCATATGATCATTCTATTTACTGTGACTTGGAGTACTCGAGCTTTTATTGTAACCATCTTATTTAATGAAGCTGTCTGGTTTTAGTTTACTCATACTCAGAAAGGAAAGGTGTGAGAAGCAAATGAATCACAAAACAACAGAGGCCATCACATTAGAATGAAAAAGGAATTAATTTGTATATCATATATGTAAGTAGTTATGCTTTTCAGGAAGGAAAATGAACTACTGTATAACCTTTGCTGCTCTCTGTTAATCTATTGTTCCATTTTCTATTGCTTATTTATTACTTTTAACACAGACAGAGGCTAAAATGAATATTCAGATCCAGTGTCCTGGCCACATCAGAAGTGTAGCACCGGTTCTCTTTATAATTTCAACAGCTGTGCATGGGACAGATTGTATTTCCCACATTTTAGGTCAGCAAAGCTTGTTTTCCTCCATGCATTTTACAGGCCTACATACCACTATAAGCCTTATGTGTGCGTTCAGGCTTATGATGATGAGCAGGCTCATAGGGCAGTCAGATCACAAGCTTAGACATTTGTTATTTAGTCTTTTTAAACAACATTGACAAAACTGCTGCTTGGTTTGTTGGTGTGTCCTATCTGCAAAATAGCAAAATAATAAGACTAATAGAGAAGAACATTATTTACTGCTGTGGGACTGCTTCCTCTCGGCCTGGAAAAAGGAACATAGTAGTTTATTACTGAGAAAGCATATGAGATTACTGCAGGGAAATCTAGATTATTTCCGTAGTAATTACTGATTTCTAGTACCACAGCTATAACTAATTACACTAATACTATGTAAAGTACCTGCTTTGAGAATAGCAACAGTTTCTTAAAATGATTCTTTCCAGTTTAGGTATTGTATTCTTCCATTAATCATCTGTCTTCTAACCAGTATTTGCTATTTCAGAAATGATCTATTTAATCAGAAATGCAATTTTATGTGCATTTTTTATGATTTAAATCTCTGAAAGGATAATGAGACTTCTTGACACTTTTTCAGACGTATTTTACAAAAGAGAGAGTTAGTTTGTAAATCAAGGATTCCCCTAAAGTGTTTCACACTCTGAGTGTGATTCAGCTTACAATTTTAGTCGTTAAAAGAAAGACATTCAGTATTGGTGGTTCCGTTACTGGAAAAAAAGGTGGGTGTTTCCAAGAGGAGGTTTATTCCCTGTGTTTTTCCTCCTTGGTTATGAATGGATCCAGGTTAACTAGCCTACAGAAGACAGCTAAATTCTGTTTGGGAGTGAATCCCAGTTTGCGCTGTCTAGAGTGGGTGAAATGTCGTGCAATTTGAACAGCTTTGGGAGAGCTGAGTGTTATTAAGATTAACTGACTAATGCCTTTGTGGTGTCTTTATCCTAATTTAAACTATTTATTTCCCCTTACCCTGACCTTCAGAACTCATGAAGTATTTTTTCTAGTCTAGCTAAAACTTCTGACGATATCAGCTGGTCAGCAATGTCTAGCAACTGTAAAGCTATTTACATGATATCTGAAGGGTCTTTTCTCAGATCAGTGTACAAATAGAATTCACATTTACAATAATACAAGTTATGGGCACATATGAAAGTAAAAAAACCTCCCTAATTAGAAATAATGAAACCTTAGACTGTTGTGGTTCTGAAAGGCAGTGGTGTCCATATTTACTTTGACATAAAATGAACACAGCAACCAAAAATGAAGAAACTCATAAAATGGGGCAAAAGCAACTTACAATTTGAAGTACTGTGCAGCCCTACATGCAGTGTATTCATGATAATGTCTGCAGATTTTATTATCATGCTGAATAGCTGCTTTTCAAACATCCACTTTGCAAGGTGAATTGGAAAAAAACATATGTGGACTTGAATATATCTTCTACATATAACGCAGAAGTGCATGAAAGAAGAAAATCTGGGGAATTTATGTCAGTACAGTGGGACTTCTGGCTGTTGACTGTCATCCCTATACTGCAGGAAACCATGCTGGACAATGCCTTTCATAAACCCATCAAGCATCACTTTAATTTAGCTCTTTTATTTATTTTTTATCCCGACCACATGTTTGGGAGTGCTCCTCTGGAGCCCCATATCTGTAGGGTTACCATCATATGATTTTCTAAACTACTCATGGTCAATTTATGCCCTTTTATTTCCATTTTAGCTTAAACAATTCTGTCCCCTCGGTAGTCTTTGATGCACATTGTATTTAGTGTACTTACAGAATACAGCCTTCATTTCTTAGCTTGGGGAAGTCAATTGTTTTTTAGCATTCTCATATTAGATATACTGTCCATCTTTATTGCCCACCAAGAAAACCTAGACCATCCTAGAAAATGGAATTAATTTTGTCTAAACTTATCTTCTGAGAATATGTGTTCAGAATTGTTTTCCAGATCAGGTCTCACCATTGCTTTGCAGATTAGCAATTTCCTTTAAATTAATAGGGTTTAATTTGTTTTGTTTCACATACAGTTTATATTAGTAACTTGTAGTCATTCTCTCATTAAATGCTTACATCTCTTTGTTTCTTCATGTGCTTAAAATTGATGAACCCACAGCTTCCACAGAAATTCTTGTTACTTCCAAGTGCATGGCCTTGACATTTGTATCCTTTTTCTTCAGATAATCAGTCCTCAGAGTAAGCCAGTTTGTTAATGAACAGACTGTGCAATGATAAATGCTTCCTGATTTGATCCTTCTGGAGGCATGTGCTCCAGTTTTGAACATATTTCTTCAAATATTATACCAGTATTATTAACAGAACTATCAAATGAAATTAGTTCAAAGACAATTCTTCAGAACAGCCCAGGTTACCTTCTTCCAGCCCAACAACTGTTTTCAAACAACCTGTGGACAAAGCTCTTTATTCAGTATCTCAGTGTCCTAACAGATATTGCCTCTCTCCCTAGAGAGATAGTTTTCCACACAGTACCATGTTACATTTCTTTGGACTTCACTGAATTTGCCTACAAACTTTTAAGAAGTCCACTGTGTTTGAAGTGATCAGATGTTCAGCAAATTCTTTGTCTTGGATACACTTTGCTCATTAACTCTTAACTGAAAATATTGATGTTTATATTGATTGTCATAGAACCATAGTATGTTTTAGGCTGGAAGGGACCTCCAGAGGTCATCTAGTCCAACCTCCCTACACAAATAGGGACATCTACCTAGGTCAGGTTGCTCAGACCCTCATCAAGCCTGACCTTGAATGACTCCAGGGATGGGGCCTCCACCACCTCTCTGGGCAGCCCGTTCCAGTGATCTATCACCCTCACGTTAAAGAACTTTTTTCTAATATCCAACCTAAAACTATCTTTTCCTAGCTTAATACCATTGCTCATTGTCCTATCGCTAGAAACCCTTGTGAATAGACCTTCCCCTGCCTTCCTGTAGGCCCCCTTCAGGTACCGGAAGGTATTGGAAGGTCAGTATAAGGTCCCCCTGGAGCCTCCTCTTCTCCATTATTTTGGTATTTAAAACCTGAATGAGTTGTCATAATGTTATATTCCTTGACTACATTAAATTCTTAGAAGTACATTTTGTGTAAAACCTACCACTACTCATTTGAAAAGTCTCTTTATGAGTATACAAGAATAGCTGCTTAAGCTACTCCATTTCAGCACATGCTACTGCAGGACATTTGTTCTGTTGTACTAGAATATGTTTAAAGTGTCTGCAGAAAGCACAAAACAAATCACTTTAAAAAAATCAAGGGAAATTTTCATTACAAATTTTCTATGAATGCTTGGAATTTTAACAGTATTAATATCACTACTTTAAAGCCATTGACGGAAATGAAGTAATAATAACTACATCTAGAGAAAAGCTTTGGTTTTGTTTCCCCTTGGGAAACTTGAGAAAGCCCATTTTTTTCTACTAAAGTAAAATATCTTATCTTGGCAAACATAAATCCCACAGCCTGAGAGGAAAAGAGAGTGTGATAGGCGGATGGCTAGGCACTTTTTTCACAAACACTTTTCACAGGAATGGAAGGACAGATAATTCTGTTTGATTTAGATCCCATCCCATTACTAAACTTGGGTGAGTAAGATTTTCTGGGGAGGGCTTCTAGGTTAATACAGTTCTTGTTTTCTATGTTCTTCTTTCATATATTTCCTTTCTGAGGGTCATCTTTGACTTAATTAAGGGCAGTTTTTGCTTGAAATGAAGAATTTTACATTGAGGGACTTATGTTCAGGAAATGTTGGAAAGAAGACCCAAAACACTGAACTCAGATAAGCAAAGGAGATGGACTTCAGGATCCAGCTGGAGACAGAAAACATGATTTCTTTTTCAGATGTCCACCACAAATAGGTTAACACTAAAAGAACTGCATAATCTGACTGTTACTAAGCTTCAAGATAGTTTTCTAAAGAAAATACATTTATTTTAGCAGTCTTTTTACAGTAAGATTAGAATTGCTGGTCAAAACATTTGCCTTTTATAGCTGCTAGATCTTAACACACATGACTAGATCTGTCCATCACTAACAGCATTTCTTTATCTAGAGTGGACAATGCTTCCTAAATGTCAATATCATTTCTCTACCATTAAACATAACGATCTTTAACAAACAGATTCAGAGAAAGACAGCAAAAAAGTTTTTGTTTTCCAGGGAAAGCACTTCTCAAATAATTAAATTATTTGAATCACCAGGCAGTGTTTGCTGAGTTACTCTGAGATAAGGAACTGAACAAAATTTTCATGGCCAAATCTACAAGCCATGCCCGTCTAGGGAGCCTTGATACATTCTTGGTACATGCCCAAGTTCCTTACCAGTGCAGCAAGAGTGTTTAGAGAAAAACAGATCACCAGAGAGAGGAGATATTCAAGCATCCAAAGGGAAGAAATTAATAATTAATCAATGTTTTCTATTTTGTCTGTTTTAATCATATCACATCTTCTGTATTTCATTAGAGGGTAAAATCGTGTTCATTTATCAATTTTTTATTAATTTAGAGAATTTATCAATTGTATTCCCTTAGCCTCCATAGTCAATGAAGGTAAATCCCCAATAAGCACAATTTCGGAGTACTGCGTACTTTTGGCAACTAGTTAAATAGTTTGAACTTTTTAAGAACTCAGTTTTCCCTGTCTTTTCCCCCTTATCCCATCACAGAGAGACCTACAACATCAGTGCTAGCTGTTATTTGTAGTCCTTTAAATATTACAAGCTAATGTGTTTCTGAGATTTCACCAGCCCTGATCTTACTAATTGGTCTGAGCAAACACTGCTTGCTCCAGGCTGTTCATGACACTTTTAATGCTATGTGAGATTAACACTTCTTAGCCTTTGGAAGGTTTATTTTTGCTCCTCTTTATTTTTCTGAAGTGTGACATTGCTGAAGATAAAGGCCATGATAAAGACTTTTTACCTCTGTTGTTGTGCTCTTCTGTAGTCAGGTCTTGATGAATAGCTTCTCTTTTTTCTGCCTTGATCAGTATTTACTATAGTTATTTCCTAAGAAAGCTCTAAGAAAGATTTTTGGAAATTATGTCTAAGACAACCAAGTGGTATATCTGCATTTAGAGCCTTCATTGCAACAGATTCTGTAAAAGTATAAAGAAATAAGTAATAGATACAAAACCTGACTTCCTTAAAATGAACTGAAGGAAATAGTTCTTAGTCTTAGATACTTTCTAGCAAATTATACTTTATGGCTCTTATAGTACATTGATGTGAGCCCCAGCTCACCAAATTTAGTGGAGCTTTATAGCAGTGGCTGCCATTTCTTAAAGCCCTACACAATGCTAAGTCAGTCATAAACTACTTCAGTAATACCATGACACTTCCATTGCAACACACCTCAAGTCACTTTTTGCCAAGGAGTGTAAAAAAATACGCAACAGGCAGAGGATAGGCCTGAAATAATTGACATTAGCTGAAGACTTCTCCCAGCTGTAGTAATTGTTTGCTATATTCTTGGCTGCAGACCAGCTGAAGCCCTCTGGCTTCTGCTCTCTGCACTTAGGGCAAGCACAGATGTACATTTTTTATCATTGCTTGTTATGCTACTCAGGCCAGTAGAATGATCCCAGCTGAAATTCCCCTTTATGTCCTTTTATTTTCTTGGCTTCTAAATCAACTCATCTTAGCTATATTCTTTTTTCAAACATTCATTTAGTTCTGCAAGACAATTTAAAAGCAAAACCAGCAAGTACATAGAGGACATGTTCTCAACCCTTTTTTGTGGGTGTTCAAAAAGACCAAAGTTTTGGGATACCAAACTAACTGCTGATCAAATCTATCTATCCTCAGGTTAGACCCACCTTAGCATGAATAGGATTAGACAGTGAAGTGCCAGAAAGTCTTGCAGCTCTGTTATGTGTGGCCTCCCATACCCATATGTGCCATGTGTCCAAAGTCTTGCTTCCTGTAAGCCCACAACTTGCTGGTTTCTCCTCTGAAGTGGGATAGTTACCTCCCTACTCCAAGACACAAAAGCTAGTAACACTGGCTTAAATAAGCCTGCACCAGCCTTGGATATTGGAAACTGTTTTGTCAGCAGCCCTCCAAGAAATGATAAGAAATCTACCCAAGCTTTGACTGCAGTTGTCAAAGTTTTAGATTCTTAATACTTCCAATCAGTTCTAAATACAATTGCCAGGCAGCAGGAACCCCAGGTAAAGTTATTTTCTTGGTTTTGTAATGAACAAATATCCATTATTTTATTGGGACTCAGCTAAATGTGCACATCCAGATGCTCATCACCAATGACAGCGCAGGGACAAGCATGCTTTTGTGCCTGTTTTCGTAATGACAGTATCTCCAGTGCTCACAGGATCCAGATATCTGTGCAGGTCACTTACTTACCCCAGTCTCATCCATGCACACTGTGTATGCATGTTAAACAGATAATCTACATGGCCTTGCAGTCCTATTCTGTTCCTGGGGTGTTTTCTGTGTCTATAACACTTCTATAATCTTTTTTATTCTTTTTTTCTTTTCCTCAATTTTCCGTAGTAGAGATTTAATGTGACTAAACTGTTCAGCTCACAACATTTCAACTTGAAATGTGTTTTACCTTTTTCTCTGATCTCTGATCAGGCAACTGCTCTCTGGACATTCTCCACTCTTTTCCTTGTTGATTTTCTAATGTAATTTCTTCTTAACAAAAAAAAAAAAAAAGAAAGAAAGAAAGAAAGATATTCTGCCATTTGCTCTTGTCTGGGTCCACCACTTTGTACTTCATGAGTTACAGGGAGCAGTAGTAATAATTCTTTCTTTTATATGAGCAAGGCAGTTATGGCCATATAATGTGCAGTTCTTCAGGGTTTTTTTTAAGAATTTCTGGTCCACTACTGCAGAAAGCACAGCAGAATATATTTTGGCACACTGAGAAACACAGGATCTAAGCACTTTTTACCCGCTGTGTAAGAGACTAGCCATGCTAGGGGTCTGCACTCTCACTCCAGTGGTGAGGGAAGCAAACATGCATAACCTTTCATTAGCACAGTTCAGCAATGAGTGAGCCATTCTCAGTCCTCACTCGTATAAGAAAGCTTGGTGCATGGTAAGAAGGAAGGACTGAAACTTACCTGGAATATACTCCTTCTTACAGTTTGTAAGCAAGTGAAAATAATACTGTATACAGGGAAGTGTTAGGAATATGTCTCACTGTTATAAGATTGACCTACAACATATATATGATTGTTTAGGAGCTTCTAAATACCATGATCTCATTTTCAGACTGATGGAAGAAAAGAACTGTGTAAAATTCATCTGTATATTTGCTCCAAGTGCT